>DF360466.1:8089-31052 GCA_000787875.1 Solanum virginianum | reverse complement strand
GTTGCATTACCAACTTAAAAAAATAATGAGAATATTAGTGATCAGATCGTGGTAAATCAAGGAATGGATAAAGATATGCGTTAACTAGCTAGTTTGAGAGTTTGCCTTTCTGAAACTCCAAAAGAAGGTATTGTTATCCATAATGCTACAGAATTTTCATTAGTAATGGAGGTGAAAGAAAAAAAGTTTGAGGATCTTGTTCTACATGACTTAAGGAAAAGGTAAGTCAAGGTACGACGAAAGGCTTTGAACTTACACAAAATGAAGTACTTTATTGTCAAAATAGATTATGTGTGCATGATATTAATGGACTAAGAAGGAGAATAATGGAAGAAGACCATTATTTAAGATATTCCATCCATCCGGGATTAACTAAGATGTATCATGACCTAAAAGGAATATTTTCGTGGATAGGCATGAAAAAGGACCTTGCAGAATTTGTGGTTCAATGTCCAAATTGCTAACAATTCAAAATAGAGCACCAAAAGTTGAGGGTTATATGTAATGTATAGAGATACCGACTTGGAAGTGGGACATGATTAATATGGATTTTGTTACGGGGTTGCCTTACTCATTTCAAAAGTTTAACTCCATATGGGTAATAGTTGATAGACTTACAAAGTCAGCACACTTTTTGCCAGTTAAGAGTAATTATACAACTGAAGAGTATGCAAAGTTATACCTCAAAGAGATAGTTAGGCTACATGGGGTCCCAATCTTCATTATATTTAATCAGGGAGCTCAATCCAATGCAAAGTTTTGGAAGTCCTTCTAGAGGATTTTAGGGATACAAGTGGATTTAAGTATAACTTTCCACCCTCAAACAGACTGTCAAGCAGAAGGTACCATTCAAACACTTGAAGATATATTTCGGGCTTGTACATTAACTTCAGGGGTTATTAGGTAGACCATTTGCCACTTATTAAATTTTTCTGTAATAATAGCTACCATTCAAGCATCAAAATGGCAACCTTATAAAACTTTATATGAAAGGAAATGTAGGTCATCAATCGGATGATTCAAAGTGGGTGAAACTACCTTGCTTGGGTCATATCTCGTACAGCAAGCCATGGAAAGTTAAGGTAACAACATCAGCTAGAAATAGCCCAAAGTCATCACAAATCATATCTGGATGCTAGGAGGAGAGGATTGGAATTCTCAGTAGATGATTGGGTATTCTTAAAGATGTCCTAATGAAAGGTGTTAGGAGATTTGGTAAGAAAGAAAAATTAAGCCCGCGTTACATATGGCCATATAAAACTATTAAGAGATTCAGGTAGGTTGCATATGAATTAGAGCTACCCCAAGAGCTTTCAATGGTTCATCTAGTTTTTCATGTCTCAATGTTTCAAAAATACATAGCTGACCCATTCCGTATCACTCATATTTAAGATGTGCAGGTTACAGAAGATCTCACCTATGAAGAGGTACCTAGTGCTATTCTAGATCGTCAAGTTAAGAAGCTAAGGAATAAAGAAATAGCTTTAGTAAAAGTACTTTGGAGGAACCAGAAAGCAAAAGAGATAACATGGGAGGCTGAGGAAGCAATGAGATCTAAGTACCCTTATTTCGTTGAAGCTAAAGAGTAAGTTCAAGATACAGAACTAGGACATTAATAGGTACGTGTGTTTGAATATTTATTATGTTGTCAAAAATTTGTTTAAATAAAGGTTTGAACTTGGTTAAGCTATCCAATTATGCTAATATTCAAGGATGAATGTTCCTAAAGGGGGTAGGATGTAACACCCCACATCTTACATGTACTAGTCCTATTCATATGGAATATGATATGACTTAGTCAAATTCTCACCCATTTTAAAAGTGCTTGAATTTCAAATTAGAGGGTTATATGTACGTTTAACGCTTAAGATGATCGAGTGTACATATGTTTTAAGTCAAATTAAGGAGATAGAGGCGTTGAATAAATTGAAAAAAATGAGGTGCTTGTAGGACTTAGGAAGCTAGCAGGTGAGTCATCTACGTGCTTAGTTTAAATAGGCTAGGTAGACGGAGACGAGGCCCAATACTGAATTTATCCAAGTCCGATAATAGATAAAGCCTATGTTAAGGGTGTAATTTTAGCCCATGTTTTAGCATTATAAAGGGACAATATTTTCAGCCCAAGAAGAATAGGAAAAATGCCCAAGTACGTTCACAACTCACTTGACGATTTGGGCTCAAACTAAGTGAAGGGAAAAGAGAAAAATGGGCAGCCATGGCCCATAGAATTGAAACTCATTAAGGCCCAAGTAAAAGAGCCAAGCAGTTGCATTACCAACTTAAAAAAATAATGATTAAAACTTAAAACAAATTCGGCCAAGAGGTCCCTTTAAAAAGGATTAAAAACAACTCTTTTAAGCTATTTCAACTTGGACCAAAAATCTTATTTTCTAGGTTCCTTTTTGCTCTCTTTCAACTCATAAGAAGCAGCCCTCACAACCTTACTAGGGTTTCTCAAGAAGCCATCAACCTTGAAGGTAAAGGTAAGTAAAGATACTTGTGTATTTAGTATGGTTTTTTTCATGAAACAAGAGGAATAGGATGGTTACACTTGTGCTGAAATTTTGGACAGCATATATTCCAAAGATTATTATACACTTTCCTTGTTTATTAAGAGGCTTTTCTATTCTTGGTTGGCTGGATTATAAAGTACGATTTATGTTTTTAACAAGGTTTAGTTCTGTAGTGATGTAACAAGGCTGTGCACCATTTTTATCTTCTGTAAAAATGATTTCTTATATGATATTGTAATTGTGCTTTTTGTAAGAACTTGAGGGCTGATAATTGGAGATTGTTGTTTCACGTTCTCTATATACTTTAGAATTGTTTTGGGATTATTTTTATGTATAAATACGGTGGGAACAGTATGGTTAAAGTTGAAACAGGTTTGAGATTGTTGACATCGAAATGTAGTGAAAGGACGTAAGGTTATGCGACCTACTTGTGTGTTGTGTAACATTGTTATTTGTTGTGCTTTGTGGGTTATTGTAAGACTATTATAGGGCTAAAATAAGCTGGATATGACATGTATATGAAAATATGTATCAGAAAATACGATTAGAGGTGGAAAGGTTAGAAGAATACCCTTAGTTTGATAACTATATGCTTGTTGTCTGTGTGTTATTTTTTTTATGAGATTGGACTGCCAAGATGTGTTTATTAACTGCTAATACTAGTTTTATCACCTATTCTATTCTAGATAAGTATTTAGGGGAAAAGGAGGTTTAGGTAGTAACGAGGTCGTACAGCGAGGTATGTAAGGTTACTCGATTTTGTATTACTTAGCATGAAATCTAGATTCTTCCTTAACACATAAAGGCACTTACCAACTCCAACATAACTAATAACCATGTCTCCACTATTTAACATGTTCATATGCTTCCATACCTAGTCATTTGCAAATCTGCATATATACTTGGATACCAAGATACATGAGTTGTTTTTCCTAAACAAAGTTCATGTGTTGTTTCATCTACTACACATTTCATTATTTGGGTAACCTACTCTTTTCATTGTGGTATTGTCTTGTATGATTATTTACATGTCACATGCTATATCTTTGGTCCTACAAATCAAATATTATGACCACCAAAAGAATCATCTCAAAGTAAATAAAAGATAAAGTAAGTTGCATATTGATGGGTGGTATCCTAGAGGTAGAAGAATCACCTAGCATGGGTCGATCCCATATTACGAAGGGTATCCCAGGCATGAAAGGAAATTCTAGCATGGGTCGATCCCAATATTGATTTACCATTTATCAGCTAGTCATTTGTATTATATGTTGTGCACAGATTATACAGTAAAGAAAAGTAAAATAATAAAAAGGACATAAAGTACATGATTCCATAATATGACTTAAGGTGGTCTGTTATTCTTATACCAGTGCATGATTTCATTTGAGTTCTTATTTCATAATACAGTATTTCCTGTCTTACATATCCAGTATATTATCTCGTACTGAAGTTCCTTACAGGGACTAGCATTTCATGTTGTAGGTACAGGAGTTAGTAAATCTCCCTAATAGAAGTACAAGATATTCAGCTGCTATTACTGAGCTCTAGGTTGCTTCGGAACTTTGTGTGTCTAGAGCTTGTATTATTGTATTGTATAGTTAGTCATGAGGCGGGTCTTGTCCTGACCTTATCAGATATTTTTTCTTATCTAGAGGCTTTGTAGACTATGTAAAGTAAAGTGTGGTCATGTATCGTATTTTAGACATTGTAGCTCCAACAGCCTAGTCATATGTATTTTCTTTTGACTTGTTATTACTGTTTACATTCCTGAAATCATGTTGAAGGTAGAAATCCCTTATAATGTTCATAGAAAGTGCATGATTACAGGTTGGTTCTCCCGAGCCTTGGCAGCAACGGGTGCCAGTCCGCCTAGGGACTTTTGGGCGTGACAATAAATATTATTGATTCTTTATATTTATATATTTGTGACTTATGAGTTTCTTCAAATAAAATAAAATAAAATTAGTTCTTGTTCATCAGTCATCGTCATTTGGCCTCTCGAATCTCCATATCAAGTTAGTATTTTTGTTTTATTCTATTTTTTATTATGTACATGAAGTTTTAAATTTTTATTTGTTTATAATAATAATTTATTCTGTCCTATTTGTTTATTACAATGAAATAATTTAGGATTCGTTAAATTGATGTTTAAATTTATACATATTTTTAAAAATTTTGAATTTGCATATCACTAATTGACTATGAATTATTTATTATATTATTTGCAATCCTCTATTATTTGATTTGAAACTACTAATTGTGCATGAAATGTAATATATAATTAACTCTAAATTACTATAGCATGAGTAATTTTATTCAAAATTTTAAACTATTATCTAATATAAAGAGTAGATACTTATTTTATTTTTTCAATTTATAAGTTTATTTTTATTTTATATAATCGAACTAAATTATTTTTTTGCATAAAGTTCACTACTAATGGGGGCTCAAATTTTTGGAGGCCTAAAACAAAATTTTTATTAATTTTCTTTGAGCTATTCTAGTCCTTTAAATGGTGACAGCACTTCGAAAGAAGTATAAAGTGATCATTATTCAAACATAGAACCTAATCAAGATTAGGATTGATCCATGAAGTAAGGATGGACCCACATACACCCTTCTAGGTGCTTAATCACCCATTAATCTTGATGTAAAAGTTTTCTTATATATAGTAAGTTCTTCAATTATTAAACATTCAGCACTGATCGGACAAATCTCCTAATGAATGCCTTGGTTCTGTGGCTAGTTTGAAATCTGGGTCTTCCATGAAGTTAGGGGTTTGATTATTGTTATTAACTGTTATTTATACATTTTCTAATTTTCTCTCCCCTCTCACATGTTTTTCTCTTTTATTTTCTTTGTATACTTAACTTTTGGTCTTATTTTTTTTATATTTTATGACTTTCTTGTGACATCACAAACTAAAGTCATGTTTAATCACCTTTTTTTTCTTGAAAAATTTTAGCTACCATATTTATTTAGAAAATCCTTCAAGCTAATTTTTTTACTTCAACAACTTTTTACGGTGGCAGTATTAATCTTATTTTTGCTGATTAATTTTTCAAGTATCACATTTAATAACCCTTACCCGATATTCTCCATTAGCAATTCCTGGACAAGGTCAATCTATCAGATGAAGGTTAATAGCTTATAAGTTTAAAACCTCTGTTGTATAGTTTTTTCCCACATGTTACCCCTTTGGTCTAACAAGTAAGAAAAAAGAAAAATTCTAAGGTTTACAACCAGTAAATTGCTATAAAAATAAAGAAAAATAAATACATGCATGCACACTGTTTAGAAAGTACTAGATATTAAGCCTACTTAGACTATAATCATAGTTGTAGATTTAACCACTCATACTTGTATGATAATAATCAATGATAAATAAATTATGTGTAATCATACATTTATAAGATGAATAATAGATATCAGAGATTTTGAATTGAAACTTAAAGTAAAATTTCAAGAATAATGTAATACCTCCCAAGCGACTCGGAATGTCCTTATGGTGTATTTCTTGAATATCATAAAACTCATGCATTATTTAGCAAATTCAACTTCGTATTCTTTTTCAGAGGTAAAATTATATTTGAAAAGGGTCACCTTCGAGTTTTAGATCAATTATATCAAAAAATAATTTTATAGATGATTTTGGCTTTAACTAATAAGGTGTACGACCAATTGAAAGTAAGAACTGAAACTCCTGTCATATAGTTTATGGAACCTCTAACTAGAATAATATGAAACAACTACCATGACAGGCCCGCGGTAACCACAACTGAAAAGAAATGCTAAAAGCAGAAGTAAAGATTCCAAAGCCTCTGACTGGTAAGAGGCCTCAGCAATGGCTGAATGAAATGTTAGTCCTCAACAAAGCGTCTGCTGAGGAACCTTGTCACCTGCGTCTGCATCATAAAATGATGCAGGTCCAAAGGATGTCCATACATGGAATATACAGTATGTAAAATAGCTAAAATTGGGAACTTAAAATAAGGCACTATATTCAAAGTAACCAAAACATATCCCAAAATAAGATAGCATAGGTAATAAATAAAGCGCATGCTAAAAGTAAAAACATATGCTGAAACTCTGTATGTAGAAACTAGATTACTTTAGCTTGGGGAGTTTCTCTAACTGACAAGTATCACTATGAGTTTCTGATGATACAGCGTCTTGCCCAAGCTGCCAGAGCCCTCCCATACTTTTCCAAGGTAAGGAACAAAAATTAGGGGAGTGGATCCATCCCAAAATTGGATCATCTCAGTGTCAAATGAGGAGCTATACTTTTGTTACAATCCTATCCTATGTTGGCTATGTAGTTTATGGATTCAAGTGTTTTTTTGTTACTCTTACCCATATCGATGCGTAAAACTACTCCTAAAAGTATTAATCATATGCTCATACTTAAAAGAATATTTTTGCTCAAAGTATAACTTTCTTCTTTTTGGGACTTAGCCCAACTTACCATTCTCTTAAATTTTTTCAAAACTATCTAAAATCATAGGCTTCATGCGTCACTGTTCATAGAATACTTATACTAATACTTTTCTTGAGTTTAAAGTAAGATTTTGAATTTGATAGATTTTTGTAGTACCTTTAGGGTTTAACTAGCTTAATTAACAGTAGTATCTCAACTTAAGACCCCAATTTTGTAGAAAATTTTAGTAAATCTCATGCTTTTCTTCAAAAATAGCATAAACAAGAACGACTACTCATAATGAAGAAATTTTATCAACTAATAACTTGGTACTTGGAGAAACTAGTAGTTACGTGATGGTAAAATAATGTAGGAAGATTTTTGTAGGCCTTACATACCTGTGGCTCTTAGATTCTTGAAGAAATTTGAAGAAAGTGCTTGAAAACCCTAGCTGTGGCCCTTTTGAAGCTATGTTCTGAGTTTGGAGAGTGTTTGAAATTTAATGATATGAAGAATTACGTTTTAGGGGTTTAATTAGGTAAAAATTGACAAGTTTAGGCTTAAAGGGTGAGGAAAGATGAAAATACCCCTCTTTAGAATCATTGATCGAGTCGTCTACTAGATCATCTATGGCCGGTAGAAGTTTTTACGGCCCATAGGGACCCTTCCGTAAATTTTTGGGCAAATTTTTGGGTCTCTGAATCACTTTTACTAGCCCATTCTACGGTCCATGGAAGTTTCTACGACTCATAGATTGGTCCGTAAAGTCTGAAACCAAAAATTAGATTTTCAGGATATTTTTTCATGAGTTAGCAGACAGGCGTACTTTAATTTATGGCCCGTAAAGAGGTTACATAGATGTACTCTGCATCTAGTAGTCTCTAGTAAAATGGTCATAACTTTTGACTTCGAACTCCATGAGGTGAAATAAATTGCATTAGAAAGCTAATTCAAAGAGCTTTCCTTTGGTAGGTCATATAACATCTAATTTTTTGTGTACTAAGAGTTATAGTTATTTAAAGTTGACTCTTGCATAATCTAAGACTAGAAACTCAATTTATAGGAAAGTTTTAAACTCGACTAAGTACTAGATATCTCTTATGAACTTAATACACTTCTCACATATCAGAGTGAGGCTTAAAACATAGGTACAAGTAAGGATAGAGTTATGGGATGTCATATACACTATGCGGGACCCAAGGCGCATCGCCCATTTTTTCCCCCACAATTCAAATTTTTCCGAACTTTCTCTAAACCAAGTGAGGATAATTGGGTCATAACCCAACATCCTTATAGATGGGATTCTTCAAAAAATCAATCAATTTTAGCCCTATTTCACTCTCTAACACTTTCAAGATTCTCTCAAATCCTTTCCAAAATTCCTCAATTAAGTCTAAGACTCTTAAGAGCTTTCATTGAAGTCCAAGAATACAAGTGAATCATTCAAGTGTCCTTATGTCTCCTTTAAGTAACTTCAAGGTAAGGTATGTGGGTCTTTATTCATGGTTCCTTTCACCCATGAAGCCCAACTCTTTTTTTTTTTATATGATTTGAAGGTTTAATACTTTATGGGTACTTCCTATTATTCATTATAAGCATGATTTAAGCTTGATTTTATCAAGTATTGATTTGATTATGCATGAAAACCTATCAAGGATTTATCCTATGAGTTGATTTTGCTTATTAAAACTATCTATGATATGGTGCTATGAAAACTATGAAAGAGTATGGATTTTGAGATCTATTTCATGATGCCCAAACTAAGGGTTTTACTATTATGATGGTGGGTTGTTTTGAATGCTTTCTAAGTGATTTTGTTTTACTTCCTTCATATCCTACACTCTTGAAGTGCATGTTTTTAAGCTTATATGCATATCACCCATCATGTTTTGACTAAAGCTATATGACAAGTCTTTTATGTTGATGCTATGTTTATGGCAAGCTATACAAGATAGATATGTTATGATGATTAAGGGTTAATAAGCATGTTATTAATCAAAGCGAATGTTATGAAAGTTACAAATGATGTGAAGCCTATTTATGATGCTATGAGGTGATGATTTTGATGAGCTAGTCCTATAATACTGCTAAGAATTATGAAGTTATGTATGATATGACTACGTATATGATTTAAGTATTTCGTGGGATGTTGACTTAGCATTGAGAGGATGTTGGTTGGTAGTCATTTTCCCTTAACTATGCACCACCATAGAATATTTTATGATACCTACCAAAAAAGTCATGTCGTAAGGTAGAATAATTCATAACTCTTACCGAAAAAGTCATGCCGCAAGGTAAGGACATCTTATAAATCCTACCAAAATAGTCATGCCATAAGGTAAGGACATCTTATATTACCTACCGAAAAGGGAATGGCGTAAGGTAAGGTCAATCGGTTACACTCACCAAAAAGGTCATGTCGTAAGGTGAGGATATGATTTACCTTGGCAAAGTAAACTACTCCTTTTTAGGTGTGGAGTAAACATCAAGATTCCATGTAGTAGCTCGCATGGTCTTATATGTCGGTTATAGTCTATTCCTGCATATGTATACTATATTATGAGATTTGATGATCTTTTATACATGACTTGACTTTGACATTGATCATTCATGTCATATTGAGCTTACTGTCTTTGTATATGATGATGAATCTTGATTAATATGGCTTATGATCTCTTGTTATATTGCACCCCGCATACTTAGTATATTTTAAGTACTAACACATATTTTTTGTCTACATGTTCTAACCATGTAGGGAGGGGAGCTCCTATTCATCCATTTTCTGTGCCTAGTACGTTGGATTGAAGATTTTTATTGGTGACTTCTCCATTCTATAAACAACAATCACTTTCATTTATGCTTATGTTAAGACTTGTCTATCTTGGATATTTACTTTTGAGGATGAGCTCGAGATATGTCTTGGCCCTCGTTTCACTCATGTTAGAGGTGTTGTTGGATATTGTGAAGTGCTTGGCTTTTGAGATGCTTATGTATTTATGAAGACTTTTGTTAGTCATTATCCTTTGTATGTATTGTTGATTGTTGATGGCACGTGATGACTTTCCTAAGTCCTTATCTCCCCATAGTTTAACTTTCCTAAGTCTTTATCTCCCCATAGTTTGAGTCCTACTTACCCTCTCCCTAGTCTTTGCTTGTGATTTGATGGTGGAAATTCATATTTCCTTCTTATCCCCATAGAATGAGTACAAAGCCCTGATTTCCCTTAGTATTTAATTGTGTGATGTTTGCTTTAGGCTTCTACAACCAAGGATGTTCTTACTTATGCTTAGAGGCTTGTTTGGGGTTCCTCATTCATCGTGTCACATCTAGGCTCTAGGTTTGGATCGTGACAAATAAAAGTGTAAAATCTCTCCAAATTCAAGAACAAAAGTAAAGAAATTTTCTCACGACCCAAAATCAAATCCCGACTAAAGATAATAGAATAAAGCAAAAGCAATCACAACATTCAATACGAAATCCCAAAACCTAGAGTCATGAATACAAGAGTATCTAAAGTAGTACGAATAAGTAAATACAATGGTCTCAAATGAAAGATATAACATTGTTTGATAATATCTAATATCAGATGTAGATCCAGGATTCAAAGGTTACTGGTGTCATATCGTCTAAATAGAATAAGCAGATCGGTTCCTTCAATTTTGGGTTATGATTCGGGTTATTATTTTTTTCAATTTTTATAAATAAATAAATTAAATATTTAATAAAGATATATTTTGATATTAAAGATATATACATAAGTACTTCATCTTTTTTTAAGAAAAAATTAAGAGATTTTATTCTCAAAAACTTTGATAAAATAAGAGATTTGTTCTCTAAATGTTTAAATTATTTTCTTTTTCATATGCATCCCAATGATTTAGATAATAGAACAAAGAGTAAGAGAAACTCCGTCTTAATTTTCTAAAATTTTGACAAAAAAACGAAGAAAATTTTGAAGGAGCAGGTCTAAAACAAACTTTAATCATTAGTGTGGATATAAATAATTTCATTAAGGGTAAGAGGAGAATTATAAATTAAAGTTGTTCTATTTATAGAAAAGTAACGTTTTTTAGGATAGTCTAAAAAAGAAAGTATGTCACATAAATTAAGATAGAAAAGTAATATTTTATATTTAAAATAATAAGAATAATGATGATAATAATAAAAAATAAAAAAATAAGTTGGCAAAATTCAAACTGAGCAGTTTCACTCCTTTCAAACTAGTACTATTAGTAATCGACTCTATAGCTTCTTCAATAAACGCTGATTTTTCGATCAAGTTTTGAATGACTTTCTAGTCAGATCGTTCCTACGTTTCGGATATGAAGTCTCCTTCGAAGCTTTAGACAAAGATGCTATTGAGATATTGGACCCTTATGGTATCTCGTACACATTTCGATGATTGGCCGAGCGAATAAGTCAACTCCATGGATATAACATACTTAAATATTAAAAGCCATAAAGTGCCCATAGCCTAGTGGTAATTTTATATCTAATCCTAATAATGTTGATGATGGTTGTGTGTTCGAATCTATGTAGTGAATACCCTTTTTGGAAAAGGGAAAAAATACTATGAATATAACCTTCGACTATCCACATTACACACGTTTTGATCTTTTGGGTGGCACATTTAATTTTTATAGGCTTTCTGATACATATATACATATATAAACAGGTTTTCTATCGAGGTCACCAGGTGCCATGGCACCCCCACGACTATACATAGATCCACCCTTGTCTAATATAATTTCTGGTATAGAAAGCAATAAAGAAAATCTCAAAAGACCCTCCCAACCACTACCAAAATTTGACAAGGGGGAGTTAATTGAAGATTAAAATAAATCAAGAATAGCCTTTCGAAAACATAAGAAGACCATAAAAAAATTTAGAAAAAGACTTTTTAATGCATGAATTCTATCGATGGCGATCTAGAGGTATTATACCCCACTATTTGATGAATCGCCAAAAGGAGCTTTAGATCACCAAAATCAATAGTTTTGGAATTTTTTCAGGTCAATTTGGAGATGCATATATGCCAAACCATTTGGCGAGTCACCAAATTGATAGGTGAGATCGCCGAATTGTCCAATTCAGACATGCTCCAATGAAGCAACTATAAAATTTTACTCTGAACTTCGATTGATGCAAACTTAGTGGTGTTGAAAAAAAGACTCATAGAACTTTAATTTAATAGGTTATGGATCACCTAACTGTTTATTTGGTGAGTGATATAATCGTTTGAAGTTGATTCTTATATGGATTCATGCGAAAACTTAGTCGATTGAAATGATTTGAACTTGACTTGGTGTTTGAGGTTCCTTTTGACCTTAAACCACATATAATATAATATACTTCGAATACTTAGGAAAAAATCTTAACATATATGCACAATGTAGAAAACATTGGGTTTGGCTCTATATGCCCAGGGGCGGATCTACCTTGGTGCCAGTCCGAATCCCTTGGATCAAAAAATTACACTGTATATATAGGATCAAATTTTGAATATTAGGTCTATATAATACATAATGAACCCCCTCAATATACTTGGAAGGCGTAGCTCAGTGGTTTAAGAGGCTTATTTTCTGCCTGAAGGTCGTGTGTTCAATACTAGTTGACACCTATTTTTTAAAGAATTTTGTCCTCTCTCACTCCTTTCTCTTTTGAATTGAATAGGCAATTGGACTTTGTTTCGGTCCAAATGAACATTTGGGCTTGTAATAGATATATTTGTATGTATATATTTATAATATATATACTTATTACTTAATAGTTAGTCTTTTTTCTAGTTTAAACTTTAAAGCCTTAATTAAATTTTTATTGCTTTGCAACATTAATACACTTTTCAACAAAATAAAAAGATAACACGATGTGTATCTCCTTTTATATGTTCTATATCATGCTTGTTCAAATTTTTTTTATATTAGACTAATTTTACAATTTTGTTAGTTTTTATGATTTATTTTATCAATTTTTATAGTTTTTTTAAATATATATATTTTTATCATTCAATATACATTAATATTGATGTTATTAAAAAAATTTAAAACTTTTTTTATTAAGTGTGTGTGTGTATATATATATAATTCAATCTTCACATCTTTTATAATAAAATAAGACATTGCAAAGTGAAAGTTAAAAAAAAAAAAAAAAAAAAAGGACACGGTATTTGCTAAGAAGAATTCTATGGTACACAATGAAAATGGAACCAAATGTTAAAAGGGCATGATAAGGAGGATAAAATTTAATAACGACTGTACTTTGCTTTTTATTCTATAATTTTTTTATATTTGCTTCTTCATATTCTGAACCTCCTGAGTAAAATTTCTGGATCCGTCACTGTATATGCCTATGGAAAAAGGTTTGAATCTATGCTTAGAAGTTGTAACTATCCACACAAGAATATCTATTAATGATATTATGATTGTGTTGTAGATGTTAATAGTTAAGACCTATTTAGATCAATTAAGTGATTCAAATCTTAATGAAAATAAATTCACTTAATGGTCTAATGTTTGAACCATTCTGATTTAAACATCCATTAGGTGAAAAGAAATGAGGCCTTATTTTTTAGTTATATGATTTATTTATTTTTTGTTCTATTTTTCAATATTTTTTCCCTATTTTACCATCAAACTGCTCTAAAACATATTTTTTAAAAAATCAATATATCTTCTCTTGTGGAAGATTTTTTGGTGGAGTTCCCAGTTGCTTTCAATAAGAGTTGTTAAAGAAGCAAAGCGATAAATTTGTTACTTTTAGGGTTGAGCAGAAAGAGGAGAGGTAATTATAACTAAAGATGGTGGTTGAAAGGTAGACAATAAATTGCTCATTATATGCCTCTCTCTAGCATGTCTTTTTGGTTAGAATAAGAAGGGTGAATGCACCAATCACTCTTTTGGTCGGTGCATTTGGATTTACAATACCATTCAAATCCGGATTCCCGACAACTCTTTATAAATAAAAAATAAAATTACCTCCTCCTACTCTAGTGTCAACTTTATCAATGTGAATTCCAAATTCTTCTCCCTCTCTGCATATTATTGGATTACTATAGTTGTCTCATATATATTAGTTGATCATTTTACTAGATAAAATAAGTATTAATTATTTTTTTTTTATATTACTCTTCCAATTAATTCTTTTTGAAAATGTCCATACTTGTTCGTAAACTTTCAAAAAAGATTTTAAGTGAATTGATAAAACTATCCTCTTATTTATAATTTCTTAATATATGTATGTAAAAAGGAAAGTTATCAATTAATATGGGACAGAGTAAGTATTATAATTCGTACTCCCTCTTGTCCAATATAAGTAAATTATTGGGTATAGTATATTTTTAAAGATTTGACGTAACTTTTAAATATTATTCTTTCATTCTTTCAACACTCTTCTAAAAAATAAAGATAGTTATTATTTATAATTTGATTGTGATAATTAGTAGTTAATGAAGCAATATGAAATCCAACATTGACATAAGCTTTTAACATTGCTTGACATCAAATTTTTGGCATCTTGTTAAGCCAAATTTGACTTTAGTTTCTGAATGAAAAGTTTGTAGAATTGGAACAAAAAATTCTCTCTTAATTCACTTTTCGAAATAAAATAATAAAATTGTAAAGTGGTATAACTAATCCTTCTTTGAAAATTTCGATAATGAAAATCCAATATGAAATCATAAATATAATTTTATAATTAAATAATTTATTTCTTAGAAAACATAAATAATTAAAAATCTCATTAAAAAGGAATAATTTTGAAGAAAAAAATTAATACGCTCTTGAATTTTGAAAAATTCATTTATTTTAGAAGTTAAAAAAATCAAAACAATTCGCTTAGATTGGACTAGAGGGGTATATAATTTACATGAATTTAAATTTTTATTTATTCAATAAGTAAAAATATTGACATGACATATACATCACCTCAACAAAATCTCACTAATAAAATTACATTGAATAAATTATTATTGTACATTATATATTTATTCAACGAATTTTTAGTATTGTATAATATTTGAATTAAGACTATAATAATTGGGATGAATATCGTACAAAAGAACAATGAGAAGGGTAAGAGTAAATAACGTAATCTCCTATACGTATATATATTCATTCATTCTTTAAAAAAATATATATGCACACTTTGATAAGCCAGATTAATCTAAATTTGTGTCATGTAAAATCTATTCAAAAAAAGTGATCCATACCCAAACTCTCCGATTAAGAATTGGGGGACCGTGTTGATCTCATCACAAGTCACAACATGTATTTGTGGTGTATATATAAATAAAATAATGCTGATATAACTAATTTTAAAATAATTTATTTCCAGTCAAATGATCCTTTAAGATATCAAGTTATATTATTACACTGTTAGTTATACATCGAATTTGGAAATTTATTATTGGAGAGTAATTAAATTGGATGAAAGTCACATAACAAAACGATATAAGCTTTTGTGTTCTCATCAACCATGGAAACAACTTTACCTTAAATAGTCATGGACCACATCCACTTCCCATTTATTAGATCCATCTTCCTCCCCATCTGTACCAAATTTATTTCTTCTTATAAAATTAATTTAATTTTGATGAAGATCACATTGGATGTTCGAGAATCTAGATCATCTCTCTAATCAATGGCTAGAAAATTTTGAGGGGTACAAAATAATAGGTTTTTCTTTTTTAATAAAATGGTTAACTAACAATTAAAACTACCTGCCAACTGCATTAAATCTCATTTTACTCAAAGTAGTATCACACACACAAAATCTCATTTTTAATGTCCTTAAAATATCTTTTTTATGTCGTAGGTCGCAATTGGATTTTAATTGGCTTATGTATTAAAAAAGATTATTTTATTTGCTCATTTTAGATGAAAATGAATCTTTCAATATTATTAAATAAAAGTATAATTAATTTGTGTGTGTAGTCTAACATATGTGGTGAAGAGGTGAGGTGAATGACAAATTAATAAATCCCAGTGAAGACAAATTCCAAGAAATCAAAATGCCCCTCAGGGTCTCCTAAAATATCAGTTTACATTAACTAGGCATTTAATTCAACAACTATTTTGAGTCCCCCTTTAATTAAATATGGTAGATTGGAATAATAAATATTGAAATCCAGGAGTGCCTCTGCAGATGCTGCAATGGTGAGTGGTGAAAATAGATCTCATCATCATCATTCTGCAGATTTCCTACTGATCAAACAAGATGACAAATTCTTCTCAAGGCTTCTGTCTAAGGAAAGCACAGGAAAAGGTGAGTCTTCTTTCAGGTATTACTACTGTGGAGGATCTTCTGGATCAATTCCATTTGTATGGGAATCTCAACCAGGTACTCCTAAACACAAATTTTCAGACATTTCTCTTCCTCCACTTACTCCTCCACCTTCATATCAAACTAAGGTCCAATTGAAATCCTTACAGAAACAATCAAAATCCAATTTTTTCCTTTCCATTTTCCCTAAAATTTCCTCCATAACTTCTCCTTCTGTTTCATCAGCTTGTTCGTCCTCATACTCAATTTCTTCCAGCAGAAGAAACTACAGTTCAAGATCAGAAATTGAGGAGTATGATCACCACAACCTGCAGATCCCTTCTTCACCAACTTCCACACTCTGTTTTGGATGCAGAATGGGCAATTCTAAGCGTTTTCGACACAAGGCATCTGTTGGCAATTGATCCACCATATATCTGAAACGTGGTGTTCATCTTGTACATCAAGTTTAAGTTGTAGTTTATTTAAAATGGGTCTCTGCTTTAAATTATTTGCTAATAATCAGGGGATCCAACAAAAATCAACTGGAAATCCATTTATTACTTCAAGTTTGAATTTTCTATTGTGCAAATGTTATCGCCCATCAAATATTTATCAAGGGCAAGTATTATATATTTCTGGATGTCAAATTTCAATATCTTAGTTAATTTTTTAAAAGTTAGACGGTTTAGAAGAGGAAATATACAGGGAGTAGGGCAGCCTACTCAAGGCAAAGAAGGAATTTTGTTCTTAATCTTTTGGAAGTAAATTAAAGGTGGTCCGTTTAGGTAGATGGAGAATAATAGAGTTTGATAAGAACACAGGACCTACTTGAATAATTGATAGATTTTGCAGAAATCCAAATAATGTGGTCTCCTATATTCATATTTATCTCAATGTTTTCCTGCACCTACGGTTTGCAACCATACTGGTTATTACAACATAGGATAGAAATTTAGAATACTGGTTGAAGTATTGAGAATTTTATGAGTTATTTTGATAACGCAAATGAAGAATATAAATAATGCACTGGTGTCCTTTGTTTGCAACTCTAAGACGAAGACTAACTTAGAAATAATTTTAGAATATGGGTGCACTAGAAGAAAAAAAGTACCAAGGGATTTGATCTCAATTTCTTCGGGCAAGTAATTTAACACTCAGCTATGTATATCATTTATCCCATTAAAAATAGTGATGCCAATACATAATATTAAATTAATTTTAGAAGATACCTACATAAACTATTTAGTTTTGTGGTTTTTGTGACCATGGGTTGACGTGCCGTGTAATTTGGTCCAATATTTGCCCTTTGAAGATGATAGATTTGAAGTTACTTCATTACTTCCTCCCAAGTGCTCATGTACGTTTTCAAGTTATGCAGGCATTTGTTTTGGAGTTTCTCATTCCTAGATTTTATGGAGGATTATCTTCTTCTCCCCACTTTATTCAATAAGGATTATCTTTATTTGTATATTATTTTATATATTTTTGTAACACGTTACCAGCACAAGCCTCTACCGTCTTAAAGAGTGAAGGTTAAGGTATTATTTATTTTCCTATTTTCTTAATATGCCTAACTTTAAGAAACTTGATTTCGTTGTCCATATTTTAGGCAAGAACTACCCTTCATGGGTGTTGGATTCTATGGATCTTGCAGACACCATTAAGAATAAAAATAAATCATCAAAATGTGATTGTGTTAACATTATGATATTCTTGTGTCATCTTCTTGATGAAATTTTGAAAATATGAATATGTCACAGTTAAGGATCCATTTGTTTTGTGGAAAAGCCTAAAAGAAAGATATGACCACTTGAAGATGGTCATACATCCAAAAGCGTGATATAATTGGATGCATATGAGGCTAAAAGACTATAAGTCTATTAATGAGTACAATTTTCTTGAATATTTTGGTATCACAAAAAATGTCTATGGAAAGACATGTGTTATAGAAAAGTTTCATGTTTTATCTTCTAACTTGTATTGGATAAGAATTAGTGTAATTGACACATTCTATAGTAAATTGAAAGGTTACTAATTCTAATACTTTTATACTTTGGCATGATCGTTTGGGACATCATAGATCTATAACGATGAGATGAATTATAGAAAATTTAGGTGGACATCCATTAAAGAACCTAAAATTTCTTTTAAATGGTGAATTTTCTTATATTGTAAGATCATTATCAACGAAAGTTGAATTGAGTCCTCTACGTTCTTGAAATATATATATATGGGGATATTTGCGGACCTATTCACTCACTTAGTGGGCCATTTAGATGTTGCATGATCCTAATAAATGTTCCGTCTAGATAGTCTCACATTTGGCTATTGTCATCTTGCAACTTGATATTTACAAAACTATTAGCACAAGTAATATGATTATGGTCACATATCATCAAAATTATTAGGTGCTAACATAAATAAGTTAGCAAAATAGGTAGCCATATAAGAAATGATGCTACAATTAACTGAAAATTATTTCATTTCTCAATTATTACAATAATTTTCATATTTAATAAAGTAAATAGTTATTATTATGTTTTTTATCCAAACAAATTCTTTTCAAAATTATCTATATATATATATATATATGAGAAAAATTGGAAGGTTTAAAAATTTGAATCCCTAAGCGATTAATTTAGTGACCTAACTCCAATTCATATTTTTCATAAAGAAATTTCTTATTAAAAATAAAACAAATAAGAATCTTTTTGCATCGCGAATCAAATTTAATACTCATGATTCATGAATATGGGCAGCAAAATGTGCCGTAACAAGATGTGGTTAGAAGTAATTATGATGATCTAAAATATGCACTCGATGGCACAGGCCCGCAAGGACAACTAATCTGTCATTTTCCACGTAAAATTACAATCTTTCATATCTCTGACATTGTAAAAGTTGTAAGAAACGTAATAATTCTCAATACCAATGTCTTGGTCGAGTCCACCAAGTCTTTCTATTATGATTTATGATATTTCTATTGTTTAATTTACATAAATTTCAAATTTTTTGGAGCTAATTTTAATTAGTATCAACTTTTTTTAAAATTATTAAAAAAATTATTTTTTATATAAAAATTGAAACCAGTGATACATGTCAAAAAAGTAGGAGCATTAAGGAATTTTAATTATGATAAATGGAGAAGTAGAGATTATAATTTATATTAATAGATGTTGCAATTTTATATCATTTAAATTTTTTTATAATTTTTAAAAAAAATCGAGATCATATAAAATTATGTAAATATAAGTTCTCAAAAGATATCGGATCTGATCATTAACATTAGGCCATAAGCTGATCATTAACATTAGGCCATAAGTGATCCGGAAATATGCATCTTCTTAAACAATATGATTACTGGCTTGTAACAACTAGTGGAGAAATAAAGGACCAATATTAAACAGATTTTATACACCAAAATCTCATATTCTAAACATGTACTATTACTGTTATAATTTGTTTGATTTATTTTGACTTGATATTAAGTTTTTTATTTAATCTATTTTGATTTTATACGAAGTTTAAAAAATATTTTTATTATTTGAATTTTATGATGTAAAATTAAAGATATGTTAAATGTTTCAAAATGTTTCTAGATTTTATGATCTTAAACATGTTATGAAAAGTTAAAATTAACAAATAGTTAAAAAATATTTTTTTTTGAACGGACTAAAAGGAAAAACAGATCAAATAAATTGAAACGAAAAAAATAACATAGTATGGATCATTTACATTTTTATTCTACTTTGTGTTAATCTTTAATTTTTATTCGTAAAAATAAATAACATTTTCGCAGGACATAAGTTTTTTCATCATGATATTCAACAAATTATGTCTCGCATCATTAACTAATGCCTCACTAGCTATAAGTTTGATTTCTTGGAAAGAATTTAAAGAACAGATCATTTAAATGAAAAAAATCAGCTATTTGAAGAACAATCAATTACTCGAAATGACATAATATTGGAATTTGGGTCATTGTCTAGTCAGTGATACCAAATTTGGGCCTAGTAGATGGACGAGATGTTTCGCCAAAGTTTAGTAAAGTTTTTCATGCCACGGTATGGCAAGAATTCATTTGTTTTGGGTTGAAGATCCCTTAAAACAACCTTATAGACTCTGGGAGGATGTCAGCAAGTTCAACACAATCGTAAGGGGCCGTTTGGTTATTGGTCAGAGTTATATAGGTATTAGTTATGCAGATATTAATTATGTAGGATTTAGTTATATAGATATTAATTATGCTCGTTTTAGTTATGAAGGTATTAATTATCTTGGGTTTGCTTATGCAAGGTTTAGTTATGCAAACTTTAAAAGAAATTAGTACGTTAATTCTTATTTCTTAATTATCAAATGTTTAGTGAGCTAATACATTAATATACATTATTAACAAATGAATAGTAAATAAATTTGACAATCTCAATCAATTTTTATCAATGCATAACAACATCCAAAAATTTTAACCAAAAAAAATAAAATAAAATAAAACCTTCAAAAAGTTTATAACTAATACCTATACATATATTATATAATTCAAATTAATCAGTGATTCGATTAGTTGTACGTGAAAAAAAAATCTAAATATTTTTTAAAAATAAAAAATTAAACAAATAGCTAGTATAAATTTATAAATAAAAAAGGAGTACATAATAAAAAATAATTTTGAAAGTAAAATATAAGATAGCTAATATTTCTATTGAGACTGCCGATTCCGTCAAAATTTTCAGGTAACATCATTCTATTTCGATCTACATTTAATAGAAATATGTTTTTGTTGAACGCATACTTAAATTAAATTAAGAAAAAGGGAAATGATGAAATATTTTCTATTGCAAATGGATAATTTGTGTCTAAATCTTTCTTCGATGCTATTAAAAAAGAAATAAAAAACAGTAAGTAAATTAATAGGGATAGATATGTAATTCTACAATTTTAATCCATGTATAACTAATACCCACATAACTTATTCCACCTTCTACCCCATATAAAATTATACATAGATTTTCTCATAATTTATGTAAGTATTAGTTATGTAGAATTATTAAAACCCAACCAAACGCTGTATAAAGTAAATACATCAATAACTTTTATAGAACATTTAGAAACTACCAACCAAACATGGTGTAATAAGTTATGTTGATTTTTATACCTAAAAGAAAACTTCTACCAAACATGATAAAAACTAATGCAACTTCCTACATATACATGAATAAGAGGACTCTTATACAGTAATCAAACGGCCCCTAAATTTTATACTAAAATTGCCACGACCAAAAATGGGCCGTAAGTGGCACCCACACCTAACCTCCTAAGTGGGCGAACCAATGATACAATCCAACCTATATTAGCAGTTTACTTATGAAATACGAAAATAACTGGAAGCTCAACTTATAAAGTAAGGATAACAAAACCTACAATTTCTATTACATAATGTTTCCCAAAACCTGAAAGTCATTACATCAAGGACACTACCAAATAAGAATGTCAACACCAAAATAGATGAATAAAATAGTTTATCTCCAAAAGCTAAGGACATTATTTCATAACTAATAGGATCCAACATGATCTAGAGAAATAGATCGCCCTCGAACCTGATGTACCAACGACTGGCTAGAGTTGATGGCTAGTCGAAATCGATGAAACATTCGCTACACTTCACAAAAGCAAAATAAAGAAAATACAAGTAGGAGTCAGTACGAGCCACATGTACTGAATAGGTATCATCGGCCGACTCCAAATAGAAATTAATATGCATAAGTAATATCAGAAAATTAACTATAACACTTAACATGTGGCAACAATAAGAAACAAGTACACAGCCAATCAACGATATCAATAATACACATTAGGACTCATGCCTCCATATCATACTTCTTTTGGGAGATAAGTTCCTTGAAATTGAGTACATTAAATTATTTTAACATGCTTTCCGTTATTAATATTGTGTCGGAATGTCTCACCCGATCCAATAATATATATATGTTGGATGTGACACCCGATCCTATAATATAATAATATATATGTGTCGGATGTGACACCCGATCCTATAATATTGTGTCAGAATTTGACATCCAATCCATAATATATAATCTATTATTCTTTATCATTACTTCTGACTTCACTATCAATGTTTCACCAAGCTTTCTTTATTCAAGGCATCACGTTGAGAGATCAACAAGATTATTATGGGTTTCATGTTCTTGAATCTATCTATACTATATTAAAAGTGTGAAGGTCCTTAATAATGTTGTTTGAATTTTGTGCTCTTCATTAAAAGAATCCTCTTTAGACAAAATCGTCTTTTCACCTTTCTATTTAGAATTATTATTTTAATCATATTAAATATAAATAAAAATTAAATAAAGAAACATTCCTATACAAAGAATCCTTTTCCAACTAAAATAGATTGGTGTAAAAGGAAATTAGTCAAAAGCAAAAAAAATTAAAAGGGAAAACACGTCCAATTTAGTCAAAAAGAAAAAAACAATTTAAGGAAAAATTAAATTAAGAAAATTCTCCACACAAAGAATTCTTTTTCCAACTAAAATAGACTTGGTATAAAAGAAAATTAATCAAAAAAAAATAAAGGAAATGTGAAAAAGAAAAAACAATTAAAACTTGTCTTTTTTTAAGGAACATGGTTTGGTTAATTTTATTTTTTACTTTTGTTTTGTCACGATCCAACCCCATGGGCCGTGACTAGTGCCCAGATTAAGCACTTAGACGCAATTACCAAACCAAATTTCCAAACAGACGATTTATAGAT
>DF360467.1:33907-50925 GCA_000787875.1 Solanum virginianum | reverse complement strand
CATCGGATTTTCGATAGCCCATTAAAAAATTTTCTTAAACCGTTAACAGATTCAATAGTCCAATAATTTGATCCAATAGTCCAAAAATCCAAAAAATTAATTTGAATCAACGATTTGACCCAAATTTTACACAATCCTAATTAGATTCTTTTTATACGTCACATTTCACATTATTTAAATTTATTGAGGATATTTTTATTAATAAACAACTTATACTTATAATTGATGCAATATATTTTATTTTTAATATAACAAACTAAATATTCACTAAAAAATAATACAAAAATAATTAATTCATCGTAACTTGTCTTCGAACCAAACCACCCACAGAGAATTCAATGTCATGTTCAAAGGGAATTGTGCCCCAAGTTGGATACAGTCCAACTTCCATATGCATCTAAGGACTACAATTTCTGCATATTCTATTAATATAATATAATATAAGAATCTTTTTGTTTCAATATCACGTGAGTTGTTGGGTTATTTCACACATATTAAGAAAAGGAAAATAAAGACAAAATTCAATCATATTTTTTTATTTTTACCTTTGTCAAACTTCACACACTCATTTAATGCATCATTTATTTCTCATACAAAACTCACCCTTAGAAACTTAATCAATGAAGAATAAAATTGGAAAAAATTTCTAATACATCCCTTGAAAAATAAACAATTCACTTATTTTGAAACATCAAAAGTTTCCTAACAATTAACTTAATATGAAACAGAAAGTAATGATAATATTATAGTTATTTTTTAATGAAGAAAAATAGGTTCATTGGTTTAAAGTGAATTTGGGAAATGGCCAATCAATCATGAGAATAAATTTGGGATCCCATTCTTCAATTGATTCCTCTTTTTTTTTTTTTTTGGGTTTTAGTAGTTGGACCACATTGAAGACTATGCTACCCCTGTCCTTGTGACTCCTTGTCTCCTTTAATTAATTATCCTATAAATACACAAATTTATTTTATCATCAACAATCTTTAATGTTTTCAAATAGGATTCTCACTAGGTCAATGTGCCTTCACCAATGATAAAAGCCCTTTACTTTTTTGAATTTAATAAGCATTTTGTTATAATCAAGCTTAATTCAATCGCGATTATGTACATAAAATGAAAAATAATTTTATAGTAATTATTTTAGGAATTATTTCAAATATATACAAAAAATCAATTAATTTACAACAAATGTAGCTTATGTTTTATTTACATAAAAAATAGTCTCAAATCAGCGAAACTATACATGACTATACAATATAGCTTGTCAAAAGTTATAGAAAGCATACACTGACTATACAATGTATATTATTTATATATAAATAATACACTAAATATTCATTATAATATACTGACTATACATGTCTATGCAAGAAAGAAATATTTTTTTATAATTATTTTTATTGCAGTGTCCCTTAGTCTAATTACCCCAATATTTTATGAGTGACTATTACACACAAATTAAAGAAATGGACATAAAAACAAAAGAAAGAGTAAATAATAAAAGTAAGTAAAGCAAAGTATCACCATGTGAAAAGCTCTTATGTTTGTCTAGGAGTGGGGTTATTGATTTTACCCTAATGGTTTGATACAATGAACTAAAACAACTCTAAAAAATCACTATCATTTTCAATTATTATCCTTATAAGTCAAGTTTATGGATGCTATAATTTTTATTTTTTTTAATTTATGAAAATTTTTGTAAAATATAGCAATTTGGATATATTAAAGCATGATATATTGAACATAGTATAATTTAAAAATTAGAATTAATATTTTTGAATTACTGAATTAATGTATTCTTATGGAAAAAAAATTTAAAATTTTTCAGAATGAATGGGAATAATAGAAAATATAATAAATAAAAAAATATAATTAGATAATTATTCTCATCTTCCAAAAAGATAAAAGGAACAGAAACACACACATATATTGAAAGTGTTAATTATATAATTAAACTATGTGAGGCTCCTATCATTTTTCTCATTATTTTTTAATCGTATTAGTTATCTAATATATTATGTGAGACCGTTTTAGCAGTCCTATGAACTTATTTTTTAATTATTATTTACTTCCATTCTTTTAATTAAAAAAATAAATTAAAGCATATCATATACATACACACGCCTATATTAGGTTTCAAGAAAAAAGATTTTAATATCTTATTTTATTTAATTTAATTTGATTTGTTCAGAACTAAATCGATTGGACTATCATCATTTCTTAAATTTCAAATACTCCATAAAGTGCAAAGTCAAGTTAGTATGTAATAATATTAGATAAAAACAACATTTTTAGCTATAAAAAATGATTGAAAAATTCATGTTTCATTAAAATATATACTATAATTACTAAACTGAAATTCCAGTACTACCTATAAAGACCAGTCAATTTGAATATGAAAGAATTAAATTAAATAAGATATTAATTTTTTAATTTTTAATTCAATATTGACTCTTTTATACAAATGACATGTTTTAACTTATTTTCGTATCAGATAGCAATAGAGGAGGTAAATATTTTTTTTTTTAAAAGTTCATAGAAGTAGTAAAACCCTCTCGTAACAAATATGTAATTGATAATTTAACTATGTTTATATGCCTCCTCCCTAAAAACGAAAGGGAAAAGTATCTGATATACTCTTCAATTTTTTTATTAGAACTGTTTTATCCGTCGTTATTAAAGTGATTTATATATATCTCCCACATTGTAAATAGCTCATATATACTTTTTTTCTAACGAAATTGAAAATTTTGATCTTAAATTAATTTTTTATTAAAAACATAATCCATGTATGGGTATATATTGGATTATTCTCACGTGTATTCTTGTTTACTTCTCTGATTCAACAGTTAATTTGAATTTATTATTTTCATGGTCAAATTACTTTTAAAATAATTTTATTATAAAATTTATCATAGTGCCCAATTATTTTTTTTACAGATACAAAACATAAATTACAATATAATCAGAAAAAAATCTGTTTTAAAATATTTGTTACTTTTTCTCTTTTTTTCGTTTGCTCATCTTTCTTTTTACTTGTCATATGTTTGTAATGAATGGAAGAAAAAAAAGAAATAGGAATATAAAACTCGAATACTGATAATCAAAGACGTCAAAAAGAAAAATTATATGTGAGAAGGATCAAATATACTCCTGAACTTTGTTAAAAAAAATCATATATAACCCTACATGATTTTTTAAAATAAATTAAAATTATTTTTTTACTTCCTTTAAATGAAAAGGGTATATCTGAATTACTTTTGTAAGGATAGATAGAGATATATATGAGCCACTTTTATAACAATAAAGGTACATACGAGTCATTTTTATAATAGTTAAAATATATATATAAATTACTTTTATAATGAGTAGTATATCAATTTTAAATGATAAAGTTAATAGGTACTTCAGATCATTTCTTAAAAAGAAATAACATATATATTTTATAATTGTCTACAACAATAATAATATGTTTAATAAAATTTCATAAATAAAGAATAAAATATATACAGACTTTACTATTAACTCATACAGAGATAAAAAGATTAATTATTTCTTTATAATTATCTAGGATTTGTGAAATAAAAGGAAAAAGTAACAAAGAATCACCTAACATGCACATGACTATTTTTATTATATTTTATAAAAAATGTAGACTGAAAAGAGCCAATGGATTTGCACATGACATTGCATGAACATCCCATTAGTATGTTTTTTTGCTAGATCTTGCTCCAACTTTTCACATGAATTGTCTTTTTGCCCTTTCACTTTTTTCTTTTTGGTGCCATTCCTTTGCTCCCTCTCTTTTTTTTATTAGTAATCGCTTTTAGAAATTGAATGGATTTGATTTTATAAATACGCGAGGAAGATAATCAGAAAAGAAAGAAAATGAGTTCTTTTTTCTTTTATCACTTAGGAGCCGTGTGAGATGAAAGTCTCATGCACGGTTTTGAACGAGAGAAAGAAGTGAGGAATCCTTTTTTTTAATTATGATTTTTTTAAATTTTTTTTTATATTAACTTATATTTTTTCATTGATATATATGTATTGACGAAGAATATTTAAGTGATCATATTTTTATTTTTTTTGGCTCCACCACTGTTAGAAAAGAGATGATATATATAATTTTTATTTGAAATAATTAAGATGCGCATAACTATCATAAGAAATTACGTAGAATTTGATTTTAATGTAATCTATTATTTATTTGGGCCATCAAATCCTATAATTAAGTGCTAATATTCACAAAGAAAAAAGAATAATTTGGATCTAGAGCTACAAACTAGGTATGTAGTGGCTACTACAAATTTTAGTTGTAAAATAATTTGTTTTGGTAGATTGTGAATATTAACATGTTCCAACAACATGAACATTTCGTTTTTAATCTTGTGGAATATAGAAATTATTCGCTTATGAGATATGATGAAGTATTCTTTAGTTAAAAATGTTCTCTTCATATAATTAAGACACTAATTGGGAATATTAGTGGAATATGTTTAACTAGTATTTGTCATTCTTCTACTAACTCTAGCTTTGTGTTTAGTTATGATAAAGAGGTTGTTTTGGATAAAATTTTCGATTCAAAACAAACCACGTCGAAAAAATAAGCATGCAAAGAAAATACAATAATAAAGAATTCATGTTGAAAACAATAAAAAAGAACAGTAATAATAATAAAATAATATGATAACCGAAGGAAAGAAAACAATAGGTAAATTTAAATTGAAGATAAGATAGTAGAATAGTACATTAATCTTTGAAATCTGACAAGTAAAGTTTGAGGAAGGTAAAATACTAATAGCCTTTACCATAACCTTGTGGAAGTACGTAAACTGTTTTTGATAGATCCTCAGCTCAAATGCAACAATTACAGTAATAAAAAAAATGACATAAAAATGTAACAATGAATAAGAAAAGCAATGCAAAATCTATAGAAAAGAATATGAACAATAAAATAGTAGTGCAGTAGCCGAAACACCATAAATAGGTAATGATAGATATCAAAAATTAGAACTACAGAAATATTGCTAGTACAATAACATACACCAATAAAATACTCGAAATCAAGGCAACACTCCACTTCCTTCAAATCTTCCATCTGAATATGCGACCTCCAAATCCTCTTGCCTAAGGTCATATCCTTGGTAATCTGAAGAGTAATAATAATAATACTGAAAGGGAGTTAGGCCATGCTTGACTTACTACTCTAATCATTGACCTCCATATCTTTCTATATATGATCATATCCTAGTAAATATCAAATGATCTATGTATTATCTAATCATTTCTCCCCAAGACTTCTATTTTCTTCCTTTACTTATTCTTATATCCTTTTATAGCCATTCTCTCATACCTTTCTCCTGAGGAATATATTCATCTTCTCAGTCTCACATTTATCATCTTGTTGTCACGATCCAAAAATAGGTGTGATGACACTTGTCTAACCCACTTAAGACAAGTAAGTCTAAACTTACTCAACTCAATATAAATAACTAAAAGCAAAGGAGATAAAGTCTAATGATACGACAAACACTAGAATACAAGTCTATAAACTATCCCAAGAGTGATGTCAAATGTTACGAACCTCTAATGTAGAATACAATAGAAAATAAAATACAAGTTTGAGTCTCAGTTCTCAAATAGAACGCAAGATATACTAGAAAGACTTTGAGAATCTGCCAAAATAGACAAGTTTATACCTTTTGGATATCCAGAAGCTCGGTCCATATAGTAGAAAGCTAACTCAGGTGCAACCGCATGTGTAGAAGTCAGGGTGAGTACCAAAATAATAGACACTCAACAAGAGGAACTAAATACAAGTAAAAAGAAAAACAAAATACTCCTTTCACACCAATCACATATTGCCGAACTACACACCTGCACTCAAAAAAGTCTCAGCACAACAATACACACACACACATACACATACACACACACGCACAACAAATATCCCCAATGCTGTCACAAGGTATAACCCAGATACCAAGTCCAACTTGTTCAACAATAATTATCCAATTAGTTCAAATTACAAATAAAGGGAATATAATCTTCAAGTAAGTTTAACAAGGTTTAGAAGTCCACTTGTCTTAAACAAAAGTTAAATCAAGCAACAATTGGAGCTTTTTCCCTCAAATTAGCAGTGGACATGTCACAATCTAATCAAATACAGATTCACAATCTCAATATGAAGCCAATGACAATAAAATCCAGCGATTTGGACGAAAAAGAGTAAAATGATAAAAAATCTCATGCCGAAAAAAAATCTGAAATCTGAAAATTAATACATGAAAATATTTTTCACATAAAAAGAATTTCAACAGTGAAAATCATTTTGAAAATAGACTTAAAATGAACCCTTACTCGTTCAATCAAAATTTCATATCTGAAAAATCCACAATATCTCCAATTAAAATTCTCCAATTTCAAGTTAAAATCATAAATTAGTTTATGATAAATGAAGAAATGGAGTAGAAATATGTTATTCAATGATCTTGACTTGAAATAATGGAAGAAATCCTCTAAAACCGAGCTTGGAATATCAAAAATGATGAAAAATGACAAGGTCTGTCACTTTTAATTAAAATATTATTTAGGTAAAACCTGTACTGTGTGAACGCAGGAAAATATCTGCGAACACGGAGTACACGCGCCAAACAAGCGTCTGCGAACGTGAAGGAATAATCCACGAATGCGGCGAAATAATTCGCAAACGCGAAGAAGGAATAACATATACTTCGCAAATACGGAGAAGGAATCGCATACACTCTGTGAACGTGGAGTGCCTACCCGCAAACATAAAGAAGGAAATCACCTACACTCCACGAACGCGGAGTACATAGGTTTTTGCACCAGATTGTAGCAATGTACCAACAGAAAAATAACAAAAAAATAGTCCCCGGAGATTTGGTCGGAACTCCGTGAACACAAATCAGACATGAAACCCTATGAGAAACGATGTTCCGAGCTCAATGGAACTATTAGAATTCAATTTTGAGGTGTCCTCAACCCAAAACCCGAAAAAACTCATTTTTAAACTAATCAAAAATTCAAATACCCAAAATAACATCAGAAACTCCAAACATTACAATGAGATTATTTCTAGTATTAGTTTCACCATTCGAAACCACAAGAATTGTTAAAATTTTGATTAGAGCTTTTGAACTTTAAATATTGACCAAAGTCAAATTAGGATCTCAATTCAACTAGAAGTCACAACTTTGGGTCTAAAATATTCGTTTTAACTCCAAATTCAGTTTTGTAAGTTCTCTTAGACAGATTCTGCATTTCGGAGCTAATAGAATCAATAGAATTGCATTCCGACACTTGAAATTCAAGATGACTTCAAAACTAAAAATTTCAAACTTTAAGCCTTTTAAAAACTCTTCCTTTAGCAAAATTTCAATCTTTTCATGAGATTTTTGAAATTTAGCTTTTCAACTGAACCATAAATGATTCAAAATAGCTTTCAGGAACAACAAAATGATAATTCAATTGAAAATTTCACAAGTGACATTTAGTGTCATTACATCATCCACCACTTAAAAAATGTTCATCTTTGAACATAAGACAAGGGACTATACCTGAAATCTCAAAGAGGTCAGGATATCGGGCTCGCATATATATCAAACTCCGTCTCCTAAGTAGCCTCACTCACAGGCCTGTGGCGCCGCTAAATCTTCACTAAAGCTATCTCCTTTATTCTTAACTTCCAGACCTGTCTGTCTAAAATAGCCACGGGCTCCTCCTTATAGGTCAAATCCATACTCGACTTCACCGAATCGAGGGATAACACATGGGAATCATTAGGAATGTAACGCAGGAACATAGATACATGAAACACAAGATGAACTAAGAACAAACTAGGTGACAAGGCAAGTTTATAGGCTACCTCTCCCACTCGTTCAAGGATCTCAAAAGCGCTAATATGCCTATGGCAAAGCTTGCCCTTCTTTTGAACCGCAAAACACCCTTCATGGGTAAAATCTTCAACCAAACCTGATTACCCTCTATGAACTCAAGGGGTCGAGGCTCAAGGATGCTTGGCTATTGACTTATTATGGAATTACGTGCTAAGTGTATTATAAATTATTAGGTTGAACTGATTATTTGCTTATTATAACTGTGGAGGTTCGGGTGGTGTGATAGGAATATATGTATTCTTCATTATTCTACTTCGTATTTAGTAGTTTACTTGCTGAGCACTGTGTTGTTGAGTACTCACCCCTTGCTCTTGAGTAGTTGTCTCCTATTTTCGATNCGATCCGAGCATCTAGTGAAGTTTTAAGAAGTAGTTGCTTATCACTGTAGTGTACCCTCTAGCTCTTTATTATATTTTTGTTCTGTTTGAGAACCAAAGACATGGAGACTTGTATTTTCTTTTAGTTTCATGTAAATTTTAGAGGCTTGTACAAATGACATCAGATCTGCAAGGTGTATTAGAGTTGTATTTTATTTTTATTCATTTATTAGTTCTTTTAAGTTGCTACTTCCACTTTATTTATGCTTTACTTACAATTGTGTTAATCAATGTCTTAGGCTGGCTTGTCTTAGAGGATCAAGGCAAGTGACATGACACCTGAATTTGGATCATGACATTGTGACAACCAGAAATAAGAATATGAAACTAAAGTCTAAGTCAAGGATTTTATATATCAAGTGATAAATATAATTATATAATATACTATCTATTAGTTAAGTCATTACGAAAAAAATTTATAATTATTAAAAACTAATAACTCAGTAATTAAAAAAAATAAAATTATTATTAAAATCACTAAATGAATAATTCATTATCGATAAATTAATATATATATTCTATTCGAATTATACATTTCCATTAAATTTTGAACAGCCGTAGGTTGCATTCTCATTGGGGAAATTACCACTTATTAGGGACACATGAAATTTTAGGAGGGAGCTCAAGGGGACAAAAGGTGAAAGTGATGGTAAAAAAGAGATGCTTGATGGTGTTTGACAGATATTCATTATCTCTATTAATTATTATTCCCCCGTCCAACTTTACTTGACCTCTATTAATTTGGTATAGAAATTAAGAAGTAGTAAATGATAGAGTAATTTTATTAAATTATCCTTTGAATATGATAAATACAATGTTTTGAAAAATATAATAAGAAAATAACTATAATTAATGATAAGGATAAATTAAAAACTAAGTATAAAATTATCTTTTAATTTTATAAAATAAACAAATAATATTAGACATCTTAAAATAATATAGGAGTCAAGTAAAGTTGAAGGGAGAAAACACTGTAAATACTAATTGCAAAGAGTGCTTCGGTACCCTTTTTGTTTTTTTTTTTTCTTTTCCTTTCCACTAATGCTCGGGAATAAAGAACAATCTGTCCCCCACCCCCAACACCTACCCACAATTTTCCCACTGCACATACAACTTAGGAAAATTTACTTAATATTTTTGGTCAAAGATTTTTAAGAAAAAATTATACGGATAAATAAATATATATTGATTAATTATTTTCTATATTCCATTTTAATTAAATTTATAAGATAATGCATATATATTAAAAAAATATTCAAAGATAAAATATAAATCGCATTTTTTACTATTATCACTTATGAAATCATAAATATGCAGTGCAATTTATCTCTTAGAAAATTAAAATTTCAATAAATGAAAGGATAAATATGGAAACAGTTTCAAACATTCAACTTGAATTTTGAACAATTCAACTATTTTGAACGTTAAAAAAAACCTTAAAAATTTCACGTAATTTAGGACGAAGGGAGTGGCTAATATACCTATAACTTGAATTAATTATAGTTCATGACAAACATTTAACTGTAATTACAATTTAAGCTTTGTATAATTTGTACGATATATACAAACGTTACATGCAATTATACAAAGGTTGTGCGCGAATCAAATTGTATAGTGAAATATACAAACATTGAATTACATAGTGAATTACACGTTGTGCATGAATTGTATAACAAAATATACAAAGGTTATACAAAAACTGTGAATTATATAGCGAATTATACAAACATATACAAATGTTACGCGAATTATACTAATTATAAAATTTAATTACCCAAATTTTAGCTATGGAGCATAATTATGACATTTTTTAGTGGTTATATGCGAAAACTCCTCAACTTTCAATATGTGTTTAATCCTTCCTCTCTCCGTATTAACTTAATTTTTGAGCCTTTTTTAATTGTTCAAAATAGTTAAACCATTCAAAGTTCAAGATGGATGTTTAAAACTTTTTTTTATATTTGCCTTTTCATTTATTGAAATCTTATATTTTCTAAGAGAATAATTACCTACTTACAAAACTACATTTATGATTTCACAAAAGATTATAGTGGAAAGTATGGTTTAAATTATATCCTTAAATATTTTTTTTAATATATGTGTATAATCTCACAGATTAAATTAATATAAAATGGAGAGAGTAATTTTTATAAATATATTTCATTTTTCTAATAAAAAATATGGATTCATATTTATAAGTTTTAAAAACTTTCAGGAATATTAGTAAGTTTGACACAAAAAAATTATAATTGATACAAAAAATTATATCCATCGATATAATAAATAAATAAATAATAATAATAATAATAATAATAATAAACTTTGCTTTAATAGTATAATTTTCATATTTTACTAATAATCTTTTTATGAGCATTTATTTCAATATTAAGAGCGAATTATTGCAGAAAAAATCGAGATAGATTTAATTGGAGTAAAAAATAAATAAATTTTTATTTCTAAAATGCAAAAGTTTGAAGTAGGATTATATTTTAAAAATAGTCAAATAAGCCTTCAATCTATAGTCGGATTTTCAACTACACACTCATACTTTACGAGGATCCTATTACCCCATTGAACTATTTTAAAGTGGAATTATTTACTCCCTAAAATGTTATTACCAGTCACGTGTGTTGTGGTGAGACACATGTGCCTGCAACGTGTATTTCACTTGTTATTTTTTTTTTTAAGTTGTTTTACACCTTCTTCTTATTCCTTTCTTTCCCAAATTATTTCTTCAAACCTAAAATACCATTTTTTATCTCAATTTTTTTTTATATATCTAATAAATTAAAATCAAACCTACTGAACATCTTAAACCTCAATATCAAAATCAAAACAAAAAAAAGCACACACTAATTTTACACTATTCTTATGGTTCTACAAAGTTTTGAACAAACCCAAAAATGATTTTAAACAAACCCACTTCTCTTTTTTCTTGTTACTCTTTAGTCAATAACTTTAAAAAAATTAATTATTGAGTTTTTTATCGAATAATTTTAAAAAATAAATTCTTCTCCATTAATGGATCTGTTACCCAATAATTTCTTCTCTATTTTGACATTAAAGTTTCATCTTATTAATTTTTAATTATCGTTAAATTTTCAAACTAGTTAAAAGTAAAGCTACAGAGAAAAGTGTGTTATTTAAGGATGAGAGTTGGCTTAGTAAGAATAATTAGGGACGAGACCTGGTGATGAGGTCGACTGCCACCATTGTTTCACTGTTGAAGAGGAAAAGAAAGAGGAGGAAGAAGATAAAAAAGAAAAAATAAATAAGAATAAAGAGAAATATAAAAATCCAGAAAAAACAATCAGAAAAGTAATATAAAATAAAAGAAATTATTTATAAAATTAAAGTTTTAATTACTTTTGTTGCTCCTCACTCTCTTTGAGAGAGTGAACTACACCTTCTTTACTTACTCAGCATTTAGGGAGTAATTAATTTCACTTTAAAATAGATCAGGGGTAATAGAATCTCCGTAAAGTATGAGTATGTAATTGAAAATTCAACTATAGATGAGACTTATTTAGCTATTTTCTCTTAAAATAATTAGTACACAACTATATTTTGGGCCAAAGATTACTTTGTTGTAAATTTTTTTTTTTTTTTTTGCAAATTGTTTTTCTTCTTCTTAAACTAAAAAAATTGTGTTATAAGAATCGACAAGCATGCTACGGAGATGGAATATAATTTCATCATTCTAGTTCTAAATTTAATTATAATATTACTTTTTAATATATCGACGATAAAAATAAATGAAACAAATAAACAAAATAGTCACCTCTGCATAATTTGCTGCTTGAAAATTAAGATACTTTTTAATGTGCAGTTTTCAGACTTTTCAAAATAACTTTAGGCTGCTCAGAGCTCATAGGATCACAAAAGGAAAGCTTAATTATATAGTAACTTTTAATTCCACAAGAAAAGTTTGGTTGGTGAGATTTAATTACCAATAAATTCTGAAATTATTTTATTCTATACTTGGTATAGTTATGAATTATGGAAAAGTTAAATTTTAAATTATTTATTTTATATAAATTTAATATTATATTTTATGTGAGATAAGAATGCTGAGATTAGTTATCTCATGATAAAATAATACATTTTTGTTTTTGTAAAGTCTTCTCAAAAGATAAAATTTAAAATTGAAAGTAAAAGTTTATTTTGATTAATCCAATGTAAATTAAACATATGTTTTACATATCCTAGTTTTAGTTTAATGAACTTTATTCTATCAATAAAATTATATCAACTAAATAATCCCGTCATTATTTTCTCTCTGTTTTAAATCATGTTATCATATCTTTCAAATAATTTATTTTCTGATCAAATGACTTTGTAGAAGTTTTTTCATTTAAAGACAAATTATGATAAAATCAATTGAAATAAAATTATATTTTATTCAACTATTTTGTTTATTATTATTTATTTACAAAAATATTCTCCACCTTATTTTTAGTAAAAAAAAATTGAGGGATCTTAAAGGTATTTATATCATTTTCATTATCTTATCCTAAGATAACTAAATCCGATATTATTTTTTTTTATTTCAAAGATAACTTATTGATAAGCTAGTTTCATGCTTATTTTGGGACTCATATTTAAAGTGTTTTTGTTAAAAATAATTAAAGAATTCAAAGCATATTAATTCTTTTGTTCAAAAATATTTTCAAAATCATGTGAGTTGTATAAACAAGGTTTATTTAGAGGATAATACAGGAATTAAGCAAAATGAAGTCAAAATGAAGCAAAAAGGAGTGTCGGTAAATCATGTCATGAAGTTCGAAAAAATATTAGAAGCTAACGAAGAAAAAAATTGCTCAAAATGAAGAAAATAGTCAAAAAGGTAAAAAGAAAATCTCAAAAATTGAAGAAAATCTGGAAAAGCAAAAAAGTCACTGAAGGACAACTGAATTGTTTTGTGTCATATCGAAAATTTTAACATTCTTTTGTTTTATTCTTCTTTAAAAAGCTTTCTTTGATTGTATTAAGTCAAGATTTTTGAGAAGTTGATTTTGAGGACCATTCGAGTTCATATGGTGTAATCTTTTGATTATTATTGTAAGTGTTTGTGGTTAATTTTATTCTATAATAAATGACCATTTGAGTTCACACAGTGTAATCTTTTGATTATTATTGTAAGTTTTCGTGGTTACTTTTATTTTATAATAAATTTGTTACCATGCCTAAATATTATTTTATGTTGTATTCTAGTTTAATGGTTATCATGTTTACTTAATTTATTTAGGATTATGAATTGACGAAGGGTAATAATTAATTTATTTAGCATTATGAATTGACGAAGGGTAATAAATATGTAAGATAATATTATTATTTCAGTCTATTTAATTATTTATTTTATACTAGTTGCTTTCAGTTATAAAATAAATAAATCAATGAATTTGGCCAATTTGTTAATTAATTATTGGAAGACTATAATTTGTATTTAATAATATAAATAATAGTTTTAGCCAACTACATTGATGCATGCTATCAAACCTAGGGATAGGATTAATTTATTAAATCAATCTTGACCGGATGATTACTAGTTTAATATAATAAATTAATTAAATAGATTAGATAATAAGATTAGTCTGAAATTATTTACGACCTGAGTTCAATTCATAATCCTTATTTTTATAATTGTTGTAATACTTGTTCAAAATATTTCATATATATTCGAATTTAGGGAACTTCTGATAGCAACTAGTAAACTTTGTCTAACTAGTTTTAATAGAATATTTCCTTTGAGCCAATCTTTGAGAATACGACACGAGAATAAATCGATTCCTCACGGAATAGGTTGACTACCACTAAATTGTTTCGTCACTTGTCTGATACTAATTAATTACTAAGAGCTCGTTTGACTTAGCTGGAAAAAAAATAACTTTTAAAAAGTACTTTAGGAGCACTTTTTAAAGTGTTAAAATTTATTTGAAAAATAAGCAGTTGCGTGTTTGGATAAAAGTGTTGTAGCTGAAAAAAGTTGTTGAGGTGTTTGACACATAAGTGTTGTTAAGCATTTTTCTTATTAAAAATGTCTGAAATACCTTTAAAGTTGTTAACATTATAAAAACTGATTACTTTAAGATTTTTCTGTCTACAACAACAATAACATACCCAGTGAAATCCCACAAGTGAAAAAAATAAAATAAAGTAAAATAAATTTATATTTTGATTCAGTATCAATATACACTTATTATTTAAGTAAATTTTATATATACAATTTATTTTTAATTTTTAAAATATATAATTTGGATAGATCACATGAAAATTTTAAGATGTCTCTTTTTTCACGATTGAAATCAAAACATGATTGAGATATTCAATTGCCAAAATATACCAATTATTTCAATTTTCTCTTGCTCTCTCAAGAAACTTCCAATATTTAACCAACCAATAATGTTTATTCTTTCTGATGGCATGCACATCGCTTCTTATTTCACATAAAGAATTTAAGATACTTTTTAATTACATTCATGAATAACGATATTTATTTTTCATTCACATATTTTTCTTACTATCATAAGTTATTATTTATTAAAAAAATTATGAAAGAAGGACAATATATATAAACAAACGTACATTCATATTTCAATATTAGAAGGTTTGATACAAATAGAAGTGTTTAAATAAACGAAAAGAGCAATGGCGAGAAGAACACTGCTAGGCGGTGGTTTCGAAGAGCAAAAGAGCGTTGGACTATGGTTTGAATTAAAATAATGAGAAGGGAGAGAGTAGTTGAGATTACTTTAGTTAAAGATATTTTTGGGAATACGAGAAAATACTTATGCTAAATAGGTAATTTTTTTTGTCAAACTATAATACCTTTTAAGCTAAAAAATAAAAAGTTAGAAGGGTGCTGCTTTTAACTTTTAATTTAATTTAAGCAAATTTTAACTTTTTTTAAGTTGTTTTGAAAATTGTCAAACACTTTTATAAGCTAAAAAAACTTAAAAGCAAATTTGACCAGCTTTTAAATTAAGTCAAACGGGCTCTAATTCTAATCTAATTTTCAAATTTAATAACTAAATAAAAAAGACAAATAAATTGCCTCAAGTGGTATAAGCGAAGACATACTATGATATATATATATTTTTAATTACATATGTGTGAGTATGTGTGAGCATATGGATGCAGTGAATATGTTAATGATGCTATTATTTAATTTATGCGATCGAGATCATATTAATTAAATTAATTATCACTACATCTTACTTCTCTATGCAAAACTTTATATTATAATCTTAAGGGCTCAAATATCAATGATATATTTTTCTAAAAAGTAATATAGCATGCTAAGCATATGTATCTGTTATTTTTTGGGAATTGATGAAATGCTCAATGCTTAATTATTATTATATTTTTGCTTAAGTTTGGATGACATCATTGTTGTTTCTTTACCGTTGAATATTAAAAAAAATCCTCAATTAAATGAGGACTAAATGTGATTACCAATGTAGAAACTTGTCCTTAAAAGTAATTGGCCCGGGAATTATGGACCAAGTGGGCAATAATATTAAATATATAGTACTCTACTATATTATATAATAGTAATATAATTGATTATTCCTTTAAACTTACCTAGGTTAACATTCCTTTTGCACCCCTATCCTCCTTTTGTATCATTGAAAAATATTGACCAATGAAATACTTGAGATTTCATTATTTTATTTTCCTCATGACCTAATTTAGCTCCTACTTATAAGGTTTGTGATTTCTTTTTATTTATATTATTTGTAAATGTGGTGTTTCGGCATAGGAGTGGAGTTGGAGGGTCAAAAATGGATTCCTTTCTCAAAAAATTATATTGATTATTTTTTTTATATATGTATGGTAATGATGAACATTCTTGATGGAAATCCCGTCTCAGGTAAATTTGGCGAACCAAATCAACTTCAACAAGTATACTTCGATTGTTCCATTTAGTATCTACCTTCTTACCAAGAAATACACCACTAACTCTATTTATCAATTACTTCACTTAGAATGATAATTTTATTAGATACAAAAGTATCAACGTATGCACAAGTTAATTATAGGCATATTATATAAAAATGTCTTTTAATTTGATCTCACCTGACATTTATGTCTTTCCACTTTGGATGTGCATAATTAGATATTTAAACTTGTATATAGTTGAATAAGTAGACACACACGTTTTACGTAGCGTCCTAAATGAAAATTCCCATGCCATACACAAAGTTGGAGGGAATAGATGTCAACTAAGATCAAGTTAAATGACACTTATATATATTATGTCAACAAGTAGCATATACATTATATGCTCACACATAAAGTATCAATGAATATACATTGATACACAATATATATCCACTAATGTATAGTATTATATAATGTATATATGATGATATATTATGTATACACTTATAACGTATATATTATATGAAGACACAACAACATGTCCAATGAATCTTATGTTAGAAGAGGGTTGCATATACATACAAGAATAGTGTTTACAATTTAGAAATGTGTGTATTTTGCTACAAAATGTAAAATAAAACTGCATTTTATAATTATTTCAAAGTATGCCTAATGCAATTTTTTTTCTTTTTTCTTTTTTCCTTTTTCTTTTAATATTATTATGGCATGTATGCAATTAAATTGGATAATTTTGCTAATATATATTAATTCGTTGAAATAAATTTAAGTGGTTATTATTGTGAACACCACCTATAAACTCCAAATAAGATTCGAA
>DF360467.1:17179-33888 GCA_000787875.1 Solanum virginianum | reverse complement strand
TTCGAATCTTTAGCCCATGTATAGCAGGCTGCATAATAAAGTGGGCCTTGTACCTGCTTTAGCCCAAAAAGAAATTTTAGCCCCATCTCTTGTTTAATGTTTCCTAGATGTAAAATTTTCATGGGTATTTATTTTGACTTTAGTCAACGTTTTTAATTTGAATGCTCGAATTAGATTTTTGTTGATTTTGTTGATTTCGGAGGTGATTTTCACGAATAAGCTTTGCTATAAATTTAGAGGTTTCAAGTGCATTTTGGTATTTTGAATGTCATAAGTTGTTTTAGTTGTGATTAATCGAATTTCGAATTAAGGAGACTTTGGATTTAATTTCCGAAAAGAGTCCAAAATATCGAATTTAATAGTGTCTATGGAGTTATGACGAATTTCAAGGGCCTATTTCATGATTTTGTGCCTTGGTTGAATTGTTGGTTTTGGGGATTGCAACCTGCGGTTAACACTTTCGTGATCCCTTAGTCGCAAAAGTGACCATTGCTATTAACAGTGTCCCATCGCTATTAAAAATATCTGCCTAGTCAATGAATATCTCGAAAGTAATCCTGTGATCGCTTAATCGATGCCTGCCTAGGGCAGGTGCGATAAATAAGATAAATATGTCACATCACTTTTTCTAGACAAACTGTATCTTTCCATAATATTAGTGATATAATTATTGTATACTTCTATATTTTATTTCTATACTTATAGGTTTATACTTCTATAATTATCACCTATGTACTACAAACAAAATAATATTTTTTGATTTTTAATAAAATAAGTTATAATGAATTTTAATATGTTCATATGAAAATAGACAATATTTTGTCTGGTACTTAAATCATATTGTATCAAACTTGTCTTAAGAACTAATATAGAAGGAGATCAAAATTCATTTTTATTGTTTTACTTTTCAAATAATCTCCTATGAGATATTGCTATTCATTGTGGAGACGTGATTTAATAAAAAAATATAGAATAGTTGGAATGATTTGTAATATATATGAAATTATATATAATGGAATGTTTCAAAGATGCCTTTTGGATTGAGAATTAAAAAGGAGTCTTTAAGATATGTCATATAGGGTTTTAAATATTAACAACGATATATCTAATAAAATTTTACAAGTAAAATCTGAAAAGGGTAGAATATCATAAATTTTATCACTATTTCATAAAGGTAGACTATTTTCGGAATGCCTTCGACTCAAATACAGAAAAATAATAAATATTAAAGCAATGATGAAAATGAAAAGCAATGACAATTCTATAAATAAAATAAACACATAAAAAAAAATAACAGGCAGTAACAACATAATATATACGTGACTAATTCTACTAACTTATTACATCACAAGGCAAAACAACATCTTACCCCTACTAGTCTATTAACCTTCTACCCTTACACTCGACCTCTATTCCTTTCTATCTAAGATCATATCCTCAGTGATATGAAACTGCACCATATTCTGTTCAATCATCTCTCCCCAATACTTTTCTAGTCTATCTCTACCCTTTCGCGTAACCCTTAAATCCAACCTCTCACACTCCTAATAGGAGCTTCAACACTCCTCCTTTATACATGTCCAAGCAATTTCACTCTTGTTTTTCTTAGCTTATCTGCCAGTGAGGTCACCCCCTACCTTCTCCCAAATAATTTCATTCCTAATCTTAACACGCTTAGTATGTCCACATATCCATATCAACATTATCTCCATAAACAACATCTTCTAAATATGCGATTTTTTGACTGAAAAATGCTCTACCCCATATAACAAATACTGCCTAAACATCATTCTGTAAAACTTACCTTTAAATTTAGGTGATATCTTCTTATCACATAATACTCTAGAAGCAAGCCTCCATTTTATTCATGTTATCCCAATGCGATGCGTAACATCATCAATATCATCGCTACTTTGGATAATGGACCTAAGATATTCAAAACTTACTCTATTGGGAATAGGTTAAGTTGCGAGCCTCACTTTGATGGTCGCTTCATCCCTGTCAACACAAAATTTGCACTTCAAGTATTCTATTTTGGTCATACTCAATTTAACTATTCGGACTCCAGAGTATGTTTCTAAACCTCCAACCTGTCATTAATTTTATCCCAAGTCTCATCAATTAGTATTATATCATTCACAAAGAGTATACATCATGGAACCCCCTCATGAATAGACCATAGCAGCTCATCAATTTGACTTTTAAGCATTTTTTTTAAAAAAAAATTGAAAGTATTTTGACTTTTAAGATGAAGGTTTATTTTTTAGCTATATAACATTAAACACATATACATTATTATGAGAATGCACACATAAAAATTTAAATTAAATAAGGTAAAAAACTAATTTTTAAAATGAATGACTAAAGCTTCAAAGAAAATATAAAGAACTAAATAAAGTAAAAAAAAAATTTGTAAACAAACAACTTACTTTTAACATTTATACAATTTATATTATTTTGAATATAATAAATCAAACAACCAATAAAAATAATTCAGTGCAACTTATACAATTGTAATTAATCCCAACATAACTCATGTTCAAACTAATCTCCCCCTTTTACCCTCTATTTGATGGTGGTTTGCCCTGATTTCTTAATGTACGATATAGTATGATATTGTATATTATAATTAATGTTTGGATAAAATGTATGATTTGCTATTATTTAAATATTATTATTTGATTTGATTGCATGATACTATATTATAATTGATAAATGTATGAAAATATCTTGATTATTATAAATATTAAATTTATTAATATTTTTTTAGTAAATACACAAGAACAAATAGGAAAACAAACTAATATATCTGAAAATCATACAAACAACACACTCAGGGCCGTTTGGTAGGAGGTCTTGGACAAAATAATTCATGTGTTATGCATGGTATTATTTAATACCATGTTTGGCAGAATTTTATGCTTGTATATAACGAATCCATATATTAATTAATACACCCTATTTGGTATTAACTAATATCCAGAATTTTATGCTTGTGTATAACGAATCCATGTATTTACATATGCATGGGATTGCATATGTAAAGATAAAAATATCCCTTAAATTCTTTGACATTTTTATACTTTCTTGATTTTATATTTTATATTTATAATTTTGCACTAGTAAATTTATTTAAATAAATTAGCTTACAAATTTTATTTATTTGCGTACATTCTACCCTCCTTAGACCCCACTTGTGGAATTTTACTGGATATGTTATTGTTGTTGTTGCGGGTTTATATTTGCATAATATAAAAAATTAATAAATTTATCATGTCAAATTTTTAAATTTTATTTACTTGCAAGTTCATATTTACATAATAAACAAAAAATATTTTGCCATCAATTTTTTTTAATAATTAATGTAGTTTAGTTAATACAAAGGCCTAATTAAGTGATTTTATTGATAAAAAATAAAGTGCAATGACTATGTTAAATAGATTTTCATAGTTGAATGATCTTTTAAGATATAAGCTCCATATTAAAATTACAACTTGCAACTTTATATGTGTAAATATAGATGGTTTATTCATTTTTACACCTGTTTATCATTTTTTTCGATTTTAAAAGTAGATGGTACATCTCTATTAAATTGAAAATTGATATTTTATGAGTAATTAATTTATTAAGATAACAATTATTTATCCTCCAATAATTCGAGTAAGAAAATAGCAAACATGACAAAAAATTGTTGTTCTCCTAGGTAGTAAGAAGTCACAATAAAATAATCGATCCAATTACATGAAATAGAAAATTGCATAATACTTCAAGAATATAATTGAATTTTTTTGTTTGTAAAGTTTTAAACTAAACACAAGATTAAACGCGAAACAATGAACCAAACATTTGATAAAAAACAATTCATCTATTACTAATCTTGCATTGCTAATATCTGCATTATTTATTTGGGAAAACTAAGCTTGTACCCTTTTAAATCAAATTATTTACATTCATATACCCCTTTACATTGTGTACCCCCATACTATTAAAATTTTGCCCCATAATATTAAAATTCGCGCGCTGATATCATGCTAACGTCAGCACTACTTGTATGATATACCAATAAGGTATACATATACGAACAAGGAATCATTAAGCTCAATCCTATATGATACAGATATGCTATAAATATACCGACAAAGTATATAACGAATATATTTTCTATTAATTTAGAATTTAATAATTTCTTTTATTTGTTTTTTTTAAAAAAATTATATATACCAATTGAGTATCAATATACCGTCATAGTATCACAAAAGACTGAGCTCATTCTATATAATACCGCTATGGTATATATATACCGTTAGAGTATATTTTATAATATTTATGCTGACATCAACATGATGTCTGCATGCGAAATAAAAAAGAATAAGTAGATAAAAAGGTAAATAATTTGAGTAAATAAATAGTTTAGATTGAGTTTATTAAAGATAAATAATTTCAAATTAGGTCTATTTCATATATTTTTTCCAATTTATAATCTAACGACCTTAAACAAAAAAGAAAAAAAAAGCAAGAACTTTAAAACGAACTTAAAAATAAAAAATCTTTGAAGTGTTCATGGCATAGGGAGGATACGAAGCATTTTAGTTTTTCCGGTAAACCCTAATACTTTCCCAATATTTGTTGTTTCTCCGATTGGAAGATCGCTTTTTCAATTGTTTCTCCGTCATTCTTACCATGTTTCCTTTTGATTTGGTGCCTTGAAGTATTGTTAATACTGTTCTTTCAGCCAACCGAGTTGGTGGACAGATTTCTGGAAAATGAGTGGACTAACTGTCACAAAACTTGATAAGTAATATCTGTAGTAATAAGTGATTTTCTTGGTCTACATCGGATTATTAATAGTGGGTTTAGTTTAGTTTCTATTTTCACTTTCATAATGAGTCAATTTTAGCTTGCAATGGATGAGGTATGATAATCGTCATACCCAAAATTGGCTGAATAATTGAATTCTTATTCCAATTGTATATCAAGTTATTTAGCAACTAAAGCCATGAAACCCCTTGCTAGGGGCTTGCCTTCCGGGTTGAGCTCGTCGCCTGGTGCAGGCTACCTTTTATGTGTGATTTGCGAGCTATTGTATAGGAACGAGGTTTTACCCTGCATGCACTAAAGGGTAGCGGCTGTGGGTTTCTCTTGTTATTAAAAATAAAACAATGAACTATTGTTTGTTTGGTTTGAATGTTAGATTGAGTATCTTGGAATGTTACTACTTATTGTTTCTTGTGCTTCCGTTACGTCTTTTTTAGTCTATTTTTGTTGTTGTATCGTGAAATGTTGTTTCATAGAAAAGGATCTGACATAAAAGAAATTCTGAATTTTTTGCAGTGAAATGTTACATCTTGCGATGAGTTCATGGTTCTGATCCAGCTCTACCATCTGCCATTCGGATTGCAGATGTCGAGAAATAAAAAACATAACTTTTGCATTCTGCATTAGAATTCAGGGAAGTACTAATGAATAGCAGACAAAGAATCCTTGGTGGTGGGGTTCAGCATGTGTTGGACTATCTGAGACGAATGCATGCTGAAAATCCAGCATTTTTCTATGCGGTTCAAGGTGATAATGGATCTTCTAATGGAAACATTTTTTGGGCCGATGCGACTGCCAGAATGAACTATCATTACTTTGGGGATAGTATCAAACTGGATACTTCCTATCGAGCTAACGGCTATAGGGTGCCGTTTGCCACTTTCACTGGCTTAAATCATCATGCCCAGCCTGTTCTTTTTGGCTGTGCTTTGCTTTTCAATGAGTCTGAAGGCTCACTTGTCTGGCTCCTTCAAACTTGGCTTCTATCGATGTCTGGACAGAAGCCTGTTTCCATCACCACTGACACTGATCATCTCATACAGATGGCTGTTGCTCATGTTCTTCCAGAAACACACCATCGTCTTTGTAAATGGAGCATACTTCGAGAAACCAAGGAGAAGCTCACTCATGTATGTCAAACACATCCAACCTTTGAAACCGAATTTATGAAGTGTGTTAATGGAACAGAGACAATTGAGGAATTTCAATCTCAATGGAAGTCACTCCTAGAAAGATATTACCTCACGGATAATGAATACCTTCAATCAATTTATAGTGCTTGCCGTCACTGGGTTCCTGTTTTCATGCGAGAGACGTTTTTTGGGGATATTATAAGCGATGAAGACAATGATGCCAAAAACACTTTCTTCAATGGGTATGTGGATGCTTCTACCTCTATCCAGTTGCTGATTAAACAATATGAAAAAGCTCTTACAATCTGGCACGAAAAGGAATTGAAGGCAGATCTTGATTCTACTAATACTACACCAATTCTAAAGACACCATCGCCTATGGAAAAACAAGCAGCTAATCTCTATACTAGGAAGGTTTTCATGAAATTTCAAGAGGAACTAGTTGAGACCCTTGCGAATCCTGCTACCAAAATTGATGAATCTGGAACTATCACAACATATCATGTTGCAAAATTTGGGGAAGAGCACAAGGCACACACGGTTAGGTTCAACACATTTGAGTTGACAGCTAATTGTAGCTGTTTAATGTTTGAATTTTCAGGTATAATTTGTAGACATGTGTTATCTGTGTTCAGAACCAAAAATGTTCTTACGCTTCCTTCCCAATATATTTTGAAACGTTGGACACGAAATGCCAAGACTGGCAGCGGAAGCACTGTAGAGGAACATCCTTTGGAGTTACCTAGCAATTATCAAGAATCTTTAACTATGCGTCATAATAGTTTGCAACAGGAGGCAATTAAATTTGTAGAAGAAGGGGCAAAATCAATTCATAGTTATAATGTTGCGATGAATGCTCTAAAAGAGGCTGCAAAAAAGGTTGCTGCAGCAAAGAAGAAAAATGCTGACAAAACTCTGGTAAACAACGTAGTAAATGGACACAATCAAGTAATGGATGAAGGAGATATTGATCAAACAGATTCACGTCAATCCAAGGTGAGTTTTCATTGAGAGTTCCATACTTTCTATGATCTGAATTTGGTCCATTTAATGATATTTCATTTCTTGCTATCAAAGTTTTTGCTATACAACCATGCCCATTTCGCCGTTTGACTTATATCAGTCCAATTGGATTTTAGTTTCAAAGTGATACTGTAATATTGTGAGATTTCAAGTCTCTCATACCTAGACCATTTCTCTCACGAGTGATAGTGCTCCATTTCACTTGGTTGAATGCTTTTTATACTTGTTGCTGTGTCATAATAATCTCTACGTAGCTTATCCAGTTTCCTTGGGACTTGTACGGGAAGAGGAAATAAGGACATCATATTGGTGGGTAAGTCATCCAACATTCTATTAATAAGGACCAATCTCCCACTCAGTGATAAGTGTTGCCTATTCTAGTCAGACAGTTCTTTTATTTTCCTAAATAGAAGCAGAAGTTGATTCAGCACCAAGGGATAGCCCCTAACAACTAACAAGTAGTAGGAAAATAACCAAGGGAACATCCAAGAAAGTCTGCAAGTAGCTTAAATAGACACATCATTTACTAAAAAAGGTTGACCCATGGAGAAATTGATGTGAAGTTTTGAGGTAGCTTCGAAAGTCAACAGGATAACCCTTAGGAAAAGAGTCTGCAATATCTCAACATCACATAGAATCATACTTCATCTGTGAAGAAAATATGAGAGATGCATCACAGACTATCATCCAAATTGGATGGACAAAAACCTCTAATCCACCCCTTGTGGACAGTAATGATAAGCATATTACTTAGACCTAACATAGCCAAGATAAAGAGGAATGGACATAAAAATCACCTTGTCTTGGACCTCTATGGGAAGGGAAGAAGCTATTGATGAGAACGGAGAATCGAACTGTGGATATGCAATAAGAGATCCAATTAATCCTTTTCTGTCTGAAACCTATATCCTTGAAAAGAGATAGGAGGTAGTTTCGATTCACATGATCAAAGGCCTTTTCAGTGGCAATTTACGAAGAACATCCAAAGGTTTCATCTAATTCTGGAATCTAGACACTCATTGGCAATAAGAGATGCTCTGCTTTTCTCCCTTTGAGAAAGGCCATCTGATTGAATGTGTTCCTTATAACCTTCTTAAGCCTGCTAGCTTACACTTTAGAGGGAATTTTACAGGAACTGCCTACAAGACTGATAGGCTTAAAGTCTCATACCTCCTTGATGCCATCGTTTTTAGGTAAGATAGTAGTAAAAGTGACACTAAAGCTCTTGAGAAAATGTTCCTGATAATGGAAGTAGCTCACGGCTTTTAGAAGATCCTAACAAATTATACTCCAGCATTTTTGGTAGAAGCACATAGTAAACCCGCTTGGCCTGAGGGCTCGTATCCTTCACTTGTTTGTTCGCTAAGGATTTCTTCTTCCTAGAATGGTTGCATCAAAGCTGAATTGTCTTCATGAGAGATAACCAGAGTACTCCTGTAAAGGCAATGATCTTGTTGTTAATGGATTCTTAATCTGTGACAATAAATTGGGAGAGGCTATGTGATTTCTTCTATAGTGTCCATTTACCCTTTTGTGGAAAAAATTAGTATTCTTGTCCCCCTGTTTCAACCAAAGCTTTTCTAGACGTTTGTCTCAATAACGTCTTGTTTAGCAATGGACTCGAGGTCCATACGCAAACCAGCTCGTTGGATCAATTCAGAATCCGAGAGATTCCTATTTTCAGCAATGTTGTCAAAGTTTAGACTATCCTCTAGAATTAGCGATCCTCTTGACTCCAAAAAGGCCTTTCCATTGAAACTTTTGATTTACAAAAGGACTTTCTATTGTTACTCGATTACATTATTTTCAGGATAAAAGTTCCAGCTAGTGAACCTGCTATTTTTTGTTTAGAATGGCAATTAGATGTTCAAAATCTGGGTATAAAACACATTTTTTGAACTGAGTGCATCTCTTTTTAACTATGATTCAATTTAGGCATTAATCTTGAAGGATGTGTTGGATTTCATTCATTACTGAATATGATGGTTCTTTTTTATTCAAAGAAGACCAGAACAAAAAATATCAGGATAAAAGTTCCAGTAACCTGGGCTGCCGATATATGGTATTAGAATGACATCCATATGTTAATTGAAAAAATTAAATTGTAGGTATAGGTAATGGCCACATCAGAAGTACTGCACTCATCTCTTTCTCTTAAAATTTTACGCACTCACCTATACCATCCCTGTAGGTAGTTGGATTTTAATTCCCTATGTAGTAGTCATTTGCTCCATCCCTGTGTGTATCTACTGTTACATAAATTATATTCTGTTCTCATGTGAGAGTGCTTCAAAATCAATCAGACATTTAGAATAACAAATTGACACAGAAAAAAGAGGGACAGATGAAAACAGATATTCAACCATGAGCACTGGGCTCGTCATATAAGACTGCACAAATTGGAATTATCACATCAGACAAAGTTGCATCACCTTACTGTTTTTTGGTGCAATATAGACTTATTGAGTTCATTGCAATTTCAACTGTGGCCTTGACTTGTAAATATCCTTAAAGAACCTTTTGGTTGCGGACTTTTTAATACAAATATCTTTTAATGATAGAAGAAATTTGCCTGAATTTGATTTCACCCTAGCTTTTGTTTTGATTTCAGAAATCACTATATCTGTCTTGAATTTCTCGATTGGTTTCGGTCAAAGTACTCAAAATCGACTAACCATATCCGATATAGATCCCACACATATACCCATGTGGTGTCTATACGAGTCTGGCACCAAAAGTGAAGAGTCCTGGCAAGTTAGGTTGATTGATATGTTGAAGGGCACAAGTATTAAGGTGAGAGTTCATGTTTTTATAATTTAAAAATAGGATTGAATCATAAAGTGAGAGAAGTTTACATTTAGAATAAATTTTATCTCCTTCAAATGCAAAAATGAATGTAATGGTCCCTTTTTGAGGAAATTTTATTCTCTTTAAGGGAAGTGGATGCTATATTATAAGACAACCAAAAGTGGATTGTGAGAACTGAGAATTAAATGGGAAAAGGGAGTAGTATTCTATAAATTGTACGGATCATGAGGTCAAGTTCTTTTTGCCAACCAATCTATATACCATACAAAATTTGTTTGAATATAATGATAGCTCTAGACGTTATGATAGTCCAATGATGGTCAGATTGATACTGATAATATGGACCAGGACATTTTTCCCCTTGGTTTTTTTTATCGTTTGGATATGGTTTTGATTTGGCCAATAAATACTATTTGCTGCTGCTAATAAATCTTTCGTTCATCTTTTCTGTTTGACTATATGGTTGTGAGAAACGTTAAATTGAACAACTAAGAAGGGTCACTTGTCAACATAGAAATGCTATACTTTTTTGTTGTCGCCTCCTTTATGTGATGATCCAAACATCGGTATGATGACAACTTGTGTTATCACATCAAGACAAGTCGGCCTAAATCTAATTATATAGGTAAAAGCAGAAATACAGTGAAAATGAAAACTCAATATAACAAAGTATGCGAAAACTTAATTAAACTCTTAATACCCCCCAAAATCAGGTTATCACGTGTACAAGCTGCTAATGTATTAGAGAAGAGCTGAAAGAAAATACAACCTAACCGTACATTCACTACTATATCCGGCATAGAAATTAACCCAACCTAACCGTGCACAATTTACGTCACATAGTATGATTATCAATACTTAACTATATATAGATCATCAATGCTACAAATCAAAGTCATCTAGCATAAGCTTCACAACTTTCACAAATATTAATAATGTGCAATGAAATGAAATTACAATGCACATCCGTTTAGACTCACACTTGAACCCACAGGGGATGCACAAGGTTCATATACTCAGAAGGAACCTCGACATCAATACTAGTCGTCAAAAGAGACCTCGGCATCACTACCATCCATCGGAAGAGACCTCGACATCAATCTATCCCATCACCGTGCTTTAGAAAATAAAATTGATGCTAATAAGCATATTCACATAATAATGGGGAGATAACAACTTTCATATCTTATTTCTTAAAAAGTGGTTTGTGATAACAACTCCAATTGTTATCACAAACAACTTTTTAACAACATATGGCTTCAAAACTCTTCCCAAGAGAGATAACTTTAAATATCTTGGGTCCGTCATCCAAAGTAGTAGGGACATCGACGATGATGTCACGCATTGGATTAGGGCACCATGGATGAAACGGAGGCTTGCCTCTGGAGTATTGTGTGATAAGAAGGTACCACCTAGACTTGAAAGTAAGTCCTATAGAATGGTGGTTAGACCCTTTTTGTTGTATGGGGTGGAGTGTTGACTAGTCAGAAACTCACATGTTATGCATGTTGCGGAGATGGGATGTGTAGACATACTAGGAGTGACAAGATAAAGAATAAGGTTATTCGAGAGAAGGTGGGAGTGACTTCTGTGGTATACAAGGTGAGAGAAACGAGGCTGAGATGGTTTGGGCATGTGCAAAGGTGGTGTGTTGATGTCCTATTTAAGGAGGAGCAAGATGTTGGATTTAAGGGTAATGCAGAGGGTTAGGGGTAGATCGAAACAATATTGGGGAGAGGTAATTAGACAAGCTATAACACTACTTCATATCACCCAAGACAAACCATAGATAGAAAGGAGTGGAGGTTGTGAATTAGGGTGGAAGGCTAGTAAGGATAGGATGTTGTCTTGTTGTGTGACGGTTTAAGGTTTGTCGGAGTATTAGTCATGCTAATATAGTTGTGTTTTTATTACTCTTTGATTATTTTGTTACTTTTATTTTTTTTTCTTGTAGAATTAAAATTGCTTTTTGTTTTAGCTACTATTCTATATCTCTTATTTTTTTCCTTTTATTTGGGTTGATACATTTGAGTCGAGGGTCTTTCGAAAACCACCTCTCTATCTCCATGAGGTAGTGGTAAGGTCTGCGTGCACTCTACCCTCCCCATATCCCATTTGTGAGATATCATTAGGTATGTCGTTATTTAGGGCTTCAAAACTCTAAAACTTCCAATTTTTCTTACTTTTCAATCAAATGGCAAGTCAGACTTCATAAGCTTATCAAACAAGACTCGGGGCAACTATCTGGATGGCTAAAACTATAATTTTTTGAGAATTTTCAAAAATGACCTTCAGAATTATTACACTCTATTAGTATTTGGTAGCTGCATCCCGGATTGAGAGAATTAAGATTAATTTCCACAAGATGGGTGGAGAAGTCTGGGAGAAACCATATCTTATCCCAGATCAATGAGAACATCAATAATTCTCTCAATCAGGATGTAGCTTCCAAATACAGAAGAAATGAGAAACTGAAAGTGCCTTCTCCAAAATTTTGTGGTAACGAAAATTCTGATATCTAGGATCTAGACAGCCAAATAGTAAAGATGATAGTTATTTAGAAATTCAAGTGTCATGCTATGCATAAAAGGTTGCCTATGCTCTTCAGTCATCACTTCTTCGAGTTCATCTTTACACTTGTGATTTGAAGTGTTTCAGTTGATAAAACTAAATTCAATCATATCATATAGGGACAAAATACTTGTATGAACATGGGTGGATCTAGTGTATTAGGTGGGGGTTCTCGGGAACCAGTAGCTTTTGCATAGGTCGTGTATTTGATTGAGAAATTATTAAATATATAAGAATTATTAGTTGGGAACGCAGTAACAAAGTGGAGTATTAGTCTTATGGTAGAAATAAAACCTGCTAAGCTTGCTGCCTTCTCTTGACACAGATTCAATTCCCCTCGGTCACTTTTATATAAATCATTTACATTATTAAAAACTCCACTTTTGCTTCTCTTATAAAAAGCGCTACTCGCTCTTCCCTTTTGTTTTCCCTTATTCGAGATTGTTGGGACCTGTAAACTTCAATCCTGTATTGGCCTCTGGAAGGACTGTGTCCATGTTAATGAAACAGAGATTTATCCGTATTCTGATTGTAGTTTCTTTTTTTGGCAGGAAGAGAAGGAACAAAAGATCCGTGAATTGACTGCCGAGTTAGAGTACTTAAATCAACAATCGGAAGTTTATCGTGCCAATCTATTAGCAGTTCTGAAAGACATGGAGGAGGAGAAACTAAAGCTATCTGTGAAAGTGCAAAATGCACGGCTTAGCTTAAAGGAGTGAATCCTTTTCATTCATTTTTCTTGTTTCAAATGCTTGTGAATTTAGTTCTTATTTATGATGAGAAGCATGAAAATGAAATGTACATAGCCAGAATTCAGCTAGCATAGTTTTCTTCACCTCCAGTAATGGTCAGTGCATTGTTGGATACTTATGTCACTTGTACATTAAGCATCACATTGGAATTCCATCTGCATTTCTAGCTATGTTGCTCAAACTTTTCAAAAATATCGATTAGTTTGTGTTGGATATTCTAAAAGTAGTGTATTTTGGAGAATCCGACATGGGTTTGGCAACAATTTGGATAGTCCGAGCAATATAGATTTCCAGTCCCTATTACCATTCACACTTGCTTGTGTCCATCACTTCTTGCAACCTTTTCCAAGATGAAAATTAGTCAGCATCCATCCACCATGATTATGAGCTATGAAAAGTCCAGTCATTGATAATTTAGAAACACTAATTTCACTCATTGAAAGATTATCAATCATGTCAGGAATAACTAGGGAAAAAAAACATGTCTTTCTAATGATAAATAGTTAACTCTTTGGTTGCTCTCTAACCCTTTTGATTAATTTCATCTTCTGTCGAATCATTGACTGCTTTGTTATTTAGCTCTTGTTGTTGTAAAACATAAACAATATAAAAAAGGAAATATAGAGAGTAGAAGTGTAGAAGATCATCTTATTTGAATGTTTTCAAGTATCTCTTATAATGGTAAATAATAATCTTATTGATATGTTGAGAAAATCACTCCAAAAGTCATCATATTAAATGTCATACTTAGTAGATATATTTCTATCAAAATGGTTCATAGAACCTAGAGAATATGTATACATGAATGTAAGTAGTTTATGGATTAACATTTAAGGCAAAAGTATTAGAAATGCCTCTCAACTTGTTCAAAATTATTGGTTTCGTCCCTGAACTATTGATAGGGTTAAGAACACCCTCTAACTTGACGAAACGGGCTCAATTACACCTCTCTCATTTGGTGTGTTGTGCGCGTGCCGCACTTTGACTTTTTTTACTGATGTGGCATACATATGTATATTTATTCAATAAAAAATGAAGTAAAAATAATTATTGTATTTTTGAAAAATATTTTTTCTTAAAAATATTATTTTTAAAAAATGAGTTGATTTTTAACTCATTTTCTCATATTTGGTTGGTAAGTAGAAAATATTTTCTATTGTTTGGTTAATGAATGAAAATACCAACCTACGAAAAAAATATTTATTTTTAGTTAGAGAGTACAAAACATCTTTTAGAGTATAATTATTTAAATTTTTTTTTTGAGGGGTAGGGGGTGGGGGTGGAGTGCCGGGTAGAGTAATCAAATAAAATTTTTAAAATTTAAATTTAAAAAAAATAATTTTTAACTTTTTTTGTACGGAGTGGATGGGTGGGGAGCCAGGGGGTGAGGGGATGGGATCATGGGATGGAGTAAAAATAAAAATTTCAAAATTTAAACTTTTTGTAAAAATAAAATTTTAATTTTTTTTGTATGAGGTGGGGGCGTTTGGATTAAAATTTTCAAAATATGAATTTTTTTTCAAAAAATAAACTTTTAATCTCATTTTATTTTTAACATAATAATAATATTTTTGGTAAAAAAATTAAAGGAAAAAGTTTTCTTTAAAAAAAAAAACTGATGTTGCCTATTTTTCATCCTTTCACGTGCTGATGTGGCGCATGTACAACACACCAAATGGGAGGGGTGTAATTGAGCCTGTTTCGTCAAGTGGGAGAGTGTTCTTAAGTCCGTCAATAATTTAGAGATGAAACCAATAATTTTGAACAAGTTGAGGGGACGTTTTTAATACTTTTGCCTTAACTAAATGAACAATCTATTCATTTAATGTAATTATAACACTCCCCTTGGATGTCCACAAATAATCTGCCTTATTAAAATTTTACTAGAAAAAATCCAGTAGGAAAAAGCCTAGTGAAAGAAAAAGATTACACACATCTTGTAATACGCTTTGAGTGCTACCTCATTAAAAACCTTACCAGGAAAACTTAATGGGGGTTTTGACTAAGGAAAACAGACTATATATTATACTCCCCCCCTCCCCCAAATGAATGCTTCACTTGTGTCACGCCCCGGGAGGGTACCCTAGACGTGACTGACACTCGAAGACTATTGTTAATCCCCAAGCGGACAACCTAGTCTCATTGCCATCGTTCTATCCATTCATATGCGAAAGATTCAATAAAATAATAAACTATCAAAAGATACTATGAATAAATATCTCAAAGAAAGGAAACGGGAATCAACAAGTCCGATACTATCCATCAACTGTCTATGTCTACGAAACCTCTATAACTAACATCTAAGAAGGCACCATGACAGGCCATGATTGCCACAGTCAAAAGAAATACTGATATAAGAAGAAATAATAATCATCCTCCGAATGCTGGGGAGAACTCACCACGGTTTGAAATCAAAGCTCTGAACCTTAACGATTAAGCTGCTCAAATCCTCTGTCTACAGAATCTGTATCATAAAACGATGCAGTGTCAAAAGGGCGTTAGTACGTGGAATGTACTATACGTAAAACGAGCTAAAGTAAGTGAAATAATATAGTAATCACTCATCAATCACTCCTCCTCACCTTAGAGTAAAGGACATGACTCTATCACCTTACCATCCATAAAAACATCAACAATCACATCACACTAGAGTCCTATCATCATGGAACCTAGCTGGGAGTATTTTGGACCTACACTCATAACTTATGAGCCGGTGATGGTACAATAAAGCAATGTCGTTGCGGCATCCGCCCAGTACCTTGCCGGGGTAAAAGGGCATACATCAGGGGTTTATAATAATAACAATCAAGGCTCTAGATATCCCCCTAAGTTCATTATTCAAGTCTTTACAGAGAAAATTCGTAAGGGTTAGATCACAATCACATAATCATGTATGTATACAGTAAACCTTGAGCATGATAATCATTAATTTAAGATACAAAACATAATTAAAAGAATAATTTTCAAGAAATAAAGATAATATCCAAGGCATTAAATGATAATACTCAAGAACTTTCAAGAAAATCACTATTCTAGATTTCTACGTATCAATTATACATCCTAACTCTACATTGGGCACATGGAAGAACAATTCCATACTTTTGGGTAGCCTTTACATACTTGGGATGAAGAATCTTCAAGCTTCTCCCAAAAATTTGGAATGTCCCTTGAAACCCTTACGTTCTCTCCTCTTCTTCTCCCAGACTTACGTAAAAAGAGTTAGAAAAATTATGGGTTTGAAACCCTTTTGTACGAAATTCGCTTTAAAAATATATTTTTGGCTATTAAAATATGTTAGGAAGGACAAAATTGCCCTTCTCGAAATAAAAGAAAGAAAAAAAAAATCTGGGACACAGGTGCACGTCGCGGAAAGGGCGCGCACCAGTGGTTTTTGTAAAAATTTCAAGAATCTGATTTCCATAAAAAAATCAACAATTTGCTAAAACACAAGTGTCACTCTTCCCCTGGCGCGTCGCAGAGGGGACGCGAAGAACACACTGTTTTTGCACTTCAAGTGCAATTTCGTAATTCGACCCGATTTGTCTTAAATCGGGTCAAGACCATTTTCTGACTTGATTTTCTACGCACCTTGGCTATTTCCCTAGTA
>DF360467.1:3185-17140 GCA_000787875.1 Solanum virginianum | reverse complement strand
CCCATAATGTTATCGCAAATTCGATCTCAAATTTTTCATCAAAACTTGGGAAGACGCGTTGCGCGTACAATGTATTTTAAGGGCGTTTTAGTAATTTTACGGGGTGTTATAACTTGATATCTTGGAGATGACACATCTCAATTTTATACCTCTAACTTTTCAAATGTCAATGTTGACAATGCTTTAATAAATAAATCGGTAAGATTATCACTTGACCGGATTTTGATAAAATATGCTTTGTTCGGTCTTCTTTGATATATTCTCTCTTCAATTGATCTATACATGCAACACTATTTTCGTATATGATGGTTGGAAAAATCAGACATTTCCTGAATATGGTGTGTTATTGATCTTAACCAAACAAACTCCCAACTTGCTTCATGGATGCCTATTATTTTTGCATGATTTGAAGAAGTGGTTGTTAGTGTTTGATTTATTGGATGTCAAGATGTTGTTATGCCTCCACATGTAAACAAATAATTCATTTGAAATCGAGCTTTATGTGGATCCAAAAAAATTCAATATTTGCACAATTCATAATTTATGACTCAAAGATTGATCATTCCAATTTTGTTGAAGTTTGTCTCTTCTTCTCAAAGAAAATTACACATCTTCGATGTATTGAGTCACTTGCTTGATTAGTTTCTTCCTATAATTTTTGTTATGTAATAATCTTGTAGAATTTACATAACCAACAATTTATAAGTGCACCAATTGCATTAAGGTAGTATTTTTTAATCATTTTCATTAGATCAAAATTGATCTTTGTTTATGCTAATTAATTCACAACCATTGGGGCACTCAATTGAATCACTTTAAAACCTTTTAAACCCTTTGAAGGATTTTCATATAATCTTCATTGTGTATCTAGACATGACAATCGTTCATTACACATATTCAAGTATTTCATCTATTACCAGACATAAACTGAAACACACCTCATTACATCTACCATCGGAGAATATATCTCCATCTAATAATGTCAGGACTTTTGCAAACCCTGTCCTTGAAGGTCTGTTGAAGACATAAGCAGCTACCTTAAGAATAATCCGGAAGCTCGATCCTGTAATGAAAAAAGTCTAACCAGAGGAATCGGGCTCGCATCCTACAAAAATGTAGTAAGGGGTGAGCACCAAATAACAGGGTACTCAGCAAATGTAAATAACTTAAAGTAAAATAATGAAGAACCAAGTATATATACATCCACCGTATTTTAGTTATTGTTTCTTAAGGGTGTGAAAGAATAGAAATTGGGTTAGTTTTGGGGTCTAAGCTAGACGTATAGTAACATGGGTATTGTTGATTTTGAAATCTTATTGTGGTAATTTATTTAACTGGATTGTGGTGCTACGGATTCCATTCGGAAGGGAAAGACTCAAGTATTTGGTTGATCATGATTCGACTAAGGCAAGTGGACTTTCAAAACCTTATAATTCCTGTAGAATTCTCAAAATTTTCTTTCTTCTATGTGTGATGCTTGACATATTTGTGATATTAGAAAAATAGGATGAATATGTGTAAATGTGAGTTGATGTGATATTGTAATACTTGAATTGAAAATGTGGCTGAGTGATGAGAATTCTATCTTGAGATAGTGATGCTTGACATATTTGTGATATTAGAAAAATAGGGTGAATATGTGTAAATGTGAGTTGATGTGATGTTGTAATACTTGAATTGAAAATGTGGTTGAGTGATGAGAATTCTATCTTGAGATATATTGTTAATGTTGTATCAAAACTATGGTATTATTATATTAAAATGTATCATCTCCTCATTATTGTGTGAACATACCCATTTGCATCGACTTTGTGACAAGTGTTATGTGAACATGAAAAAGAAGATGTACTATTTCGAGGGATGTGTCACGCGCCGCGACGGATACTATATTTCGAGGGTCGTGTTGCACGCCGCGATGAATACTATATTTCGAGGGTCGTGTTGCACGCCGCGACGGATACTATGATTCGAGGGTTATGTCGCACACCACAATAGATACATGGTCCATGTGTGGCCCCCATGGGTTCTGACTGAGGCATGTTTATGATCAGCAGATGTGTATCACTAGGATAGACATGCATCACTATTATTTGACATTGCATAGCATAATTTACATCTCAGGGCATTCATTTTATCCCATAATGTTCTGGCCTGTTATGATTACATGGAGTGCTGTTGAGATTGGTTATTCATTATATCATTTGACTTGTTTATGTCTTTACATGATTAGTTTTGGTGTTGACTTACACTTGATGAATTGGCGAGAATTTGATAAATTGTAGAATTTTCCTCTATGACTTGAAAGTGGGACAATGAGAATTATATTATTACAGGCTTAATCATAGAATTTTGGATAGTATAATTGTGAAGGTTATGAATTATTGTATTGCAGAATAGTTATGAGTTGGTTCTTCATTATTTTACTTTAAGTTAGTTTCATTTGCTGAGTACCCTGTTATTTGGTGCTCACCCCTTGCTATATTTTTGTAGGATGCTGGCCCGATTCCTCTGGTTAGACTTTTTTCATTACAGGATCGAGCTTCTGGGGACCGCGTGGTATTTGGTACTCACCCTTTGCTACATTTTTGTAGGATGCAAGCCCGATCCCTCTGGTTAGACTTTTCTCATTACAGGATCGAGCTTCCGGATTATTCTTAAGGTAACTGCTTATGTCTTCAGCAGACCTTCACGGAATCCATTATTATGTTATGTTTTATTTGAGAACTAGACATCTGAGACATGTATTTTATTCCTGAATTCTATATTTAGAGGCTTGTACATGTGACACCAGTCCTTGGGATAATTATAGTTTGATGTTCATCTTCCATAATTATTGTTATCTGACACCAGTCCTTGAAATAGTTATAGTTTGGTATTCATATGATTAACTGTCCTATTAGTTTATTCATCTTCCGCAATTATTGTTATATTTGAATTAGTAAGTGTTAGACTGACTCGCCTTGATGGGTTAGGTGAGTGCCATCACGCCTAAATTTCGGGTCGTGACACCTTCATGCCCCGAGACACAAACCTTACTTTATATCTTACGGTTATACTTTCACATAATGTTTTATTTGTAACCTACTAACATTATATCTTTGTCTATAGATTATAAGTTCAAAACATCACCTTTCTAAGTGAAACAAAATATTCTTGAATAGTGCATTTTATTTGGCCAGTCATCTATCTGTCCACATTATATGACATATTTGCATTCAAGATCCTCGTCATCGTCTATAGTATTAAGCATTACTTTATATCAAATATACCATCAATAGTCATTTGACTTGACTCCAATACACATAATTTATTGAGATCTCTTCATTTTTCATTATTTGAGATACCTGAACCTTTATCAAGATTTTATGAAGTATTATGTCCTGTGCTCTTTTAAGCATTTGCCTCATTATCATGACCATTTTGATCAGTTGCTCATTTTCTTTCTCAAAGAATTTTATATTTGGAATCGATTGGTCTATCACACATCAAGCGTATTATAGACTCAGTCCTTCAAGGATTTCTCATTGGACCATTTGCAACTGAATTATAATATTGGGTCAGCAAATTTATCTGGCAATCAATTTTCAACATTATATAAATGAATCATCCCTAATAACTTCTCAAAATACTACATGACTTTCGTTCCCCGTTCCAAATATTTTGCAAATTTTAAATCTTAGTGCAGAGAACACATAACAAATTATTGAATTAAACTTTTTCATCACATCCCATGATTGAAGCAAAAATTCAATTTCATAAGATAAATAACTCTAAACTTATATAGATGGAATAAAGCTCAAATAGATAAGGATGTTTTAATCCAAAATATTTTATTAAATGAATTGTAGGGACGAAAAAATTAAATATTTGCGAAATAAGGAGGAAATTTAAGGATAGAGTGTATAAAAAAAATGCTAAATATAATGTGTTAGCAATGCTTGTATTAGTTATACTTGCATTAATTAATGAAGAGATATTTTTTATGCATTCTTTGATTTGGTGTATTAAAACAATATGTATCGCATAAACTTATTTTGTACAAAGATGTCCTCCATAAGTATGGCGAAAAAGATGTAAAAAAGATTTTAACGAGCAATTGGGTCTTTGACCATGCTAATGCATGTATTGCATCCCCTTGCATTACAAATACCTATAAATTCATGTATTAATAGTATACACTTTGATACACAATAAAGTGCATAACTAATATATTAGTTAAATATAGCATTAAAAAGTATACCAAACAAAGTACTACTAACACACTCTACCAAACGATCCCTTATGTACTAGTCAATTTTAAGGACAATTTGTGCAAAAACTTCCTAATTTAGCTACTTGCAATCTAAATTGACCCATAAAAGTTTTTGTAAATTTAAAAGGTAGTATTTAAATTTTATATAAAGTTATGTTGAATAAAAATCAATTGTTATTTAAGTGTAAGAGATATTTCCAAACACTTAGGTTTTGAAAGTCAGCTGATAATTTAAATTGATGTAATTATTAGAGTAATAATTTTCAACTTAGTAATTACACAACTTAGTTATTACTGTGAGCTATTTATTTGCCACAATGAAATTTCAAATGCATTGTTTAGTAATATGAGTGTGATTACAAGATTATATTTAATTTTAAAAATAAAAGTTAATTATCTAAAATTAAAAATTTATATTAGACAAATAAGAATGTTTATAAATAACATTAAATTTAAGATATATATTCTCTATTGAAAATATGTTAATTAGTAAACATATGTTGTTAACTAATATTATAAAATAATTATTGTTTTCAAACTAATTTTTTTAATTAACTTAATCATAAAAACAAAAAAATGCAAATTTTATAAGAACATCATGAAATGCATATTTGACAAAAAAATATTAAATATTAATAAATACAACAACAACAACATACCCAGTAAAATCTCACAATTGGGGTCTGGGGAGGGTAGGATGTACGCAGACCTTACTACTACCTCATAGAAGTAGAGAGACTGTTTCCTGGGAACCCTCGTCTCAAAAACCCATTGACAGAATACACTAGATATGACATAACAGTGGAAGAGAGGGTACAGGAAAGCACAACTAATAACCAAAGCACATGACAATACGTACATATAGGACAATTACACACAAACAATAAATAATTACATCACATGTTTGACAAATATATGTCATAAATTATTAAAATATTTGACAAAAATAAATCTATAAAATCTAAGTAAAAAATAAATTGCTTGTAATGTAATTTAAAATAATAGAAATAAAAAAATAAATTAAATAAAAAAAATTGACAAAGAAATAAAAAAGTAACCAACTTGTAATTACACCATGAAATTACCAGCAATTTATAATCTCCTGTGAATAGGAGAGTGCAACTACACCTTATCAATTACACCCAATTATAATTAACCGACTAACCAAATAAGTTGGACAGTATAATTACATCAAATTACATCAAACTCAATTACACGACTTTCCAAACAGGTATTTTCTTAATCAAAAAATGATTGGCGCCTATATATTTTAATGGAATGCATGAGAAAAAAGAAAAAATAATATTATTTAAAAATGTATTTTATATTATATTGTAGAGATATTTTTTTTGCACGAATTGTCCTATTTTGGGGGTGACCTGATTTTTGTCAGGTTTTCCATGGAAAGAAGTAGTCATCATCTTCCCTATAAGTTATGCTCTAAATCGTTCTCTGTTACGAATTATGTAGGGTTCAAGCATTATGGTATGTGAAATTTCGGTTGCGCATTTTCTTTTGATATGAAGTATGTTAGGCTAGGGTACAAGATAGCAACACTCGCTTCAATATCAACTGTTGATTAATTTGTTTGTTGAAGTAACTGTTTCTAAATTGTATTGTTTGGTTTTGTTGTGATCTGTTACTTTTGATAGAATTATTTCTATTAATAGCTGCATTAACTGTTTCTAAATTGTTATTCTGCAAGGACTTTTGTACATTAATTATATGTTAAGGTAGTTCTGAAGCCTGGAGTTGGATGACTAGAGTCAGGGGACTGTTGAAATAAAAGTGTCCATGTGATTTATGAGGCTCGGGTTGTAATGGCTTCTTCACTGAAATTACCATCATAGGTTATGGCAATGAAGGCTTATGTATTTATTTAACCTTAGGGATGCTCACAACCTGAAACTGAAATTACCATCGTAGGTTATGGCAATGAAGGCTTATATATTTATTTAACCTTAGGGATGCCCAGGAAGATGGATGAATTATACTTGGTTTAAATGCAAATTGAAATGATAACTTTACCAATCTATAACTTTTGTACAAATATTGCAGGATACCATGACCATACACAAATGTTGAGCTAATATCATTTATGCAAAGGTGAGTTACTTGTACTTTCCATTAATATATATGTCTAACTTCAGGAATGGAATCCCTACTTTTCCAATGTGCCTTTAAAGAATAAGTGATCTAGAGTGTGGTATTCCATGCGATTTTTCTGTGGTGGGCTTCTCCATGCATTTTGATTGATCTTATCCACGTTTGACTTTTGTAATGAAGGTTAACGCTTTTCTTTGCTTAAGGTTTCCTTTATTGTCTTTGTTGGGTAAGGATTTATTGTGCTAAGAACCGTAGGAATTTTGATTAATATACCGAAGGGCTGGTTCAGTTACACTAATGACGAGAGAAAATCTTACTATTGTGTTAAATTGAAGAAGCTATAAAGAAATGATATCTATCTACTTAGAACGAAATTACGCCAAGGAGGAAATGCCTGAACAATCTGTAAGAGAATGCTTATTGACCTTGTATCGCTGAGGGATGCTATAACTAGCTTTCTTTCTCTGACCTTAACTTAGTTCAGTATATTCTAGATTTGATATAAGACACTATTTGCTGCCTATTAGGTCTAACCTGTTTCCTTAGCTCACTGCCTTTATATTTCAGTTAGGATCTTAAAAGTTTGGACTACTCATTTCTAATAATTTCCTGATCTTCAGGGCCAATGATTTGGCCTAGGGACTCTCTGAACCAGATACGGAAATGCTATGTGTATTCAGTAGCTACAAGATTAATGCTGGCACTGCATCTGTGTCTGATGTCATCTTTACAAAGAACAGTCATTTTACAGTCAAATGTGCGTCTATTTAAGTGCAAATCCACGAGAGCTTAATTCCTTGCTCAAGGTCATATATGCAATGCTGTTGAGGTTCTACAACATTATGACCTTAAAGCCGATGCATGACACGATCTCGGATGCAGAGTCTTCCATTCTTGAGATATCAAGGAAGCATGGGATGATAACAATATCATCATTAAGTGGGCAACTGCTAAGGAGGTGGAGTATGGGCAATGCAAGCTGCGATGTGGTCTTTCAACCTGTTCGTGAGAACTGTTTACAAGTAAGGCAACTTATGTGATGCACGTGAGTAATATATTTGCTATCTTTATCATTAAGTTTTTTATATATGCATGTCTACTTTAAAAATAATTTTGTAGATTTGTACATGCTTCAAAGTCAAAGCAATGGTTTTGGTTAAACCTGCCAAACTAAATTTGTCTCTGAACAGGAAAGGTTTTGTTCCTTAACCTCCTTAGACCTATATGTGGAACCCCCGAGGTTCTAGTTGGCAACATAATTGACTTACTCAGTTTCTCCTTTCTTGTCCCAGTTTTAGAAAAGAATCTTTTATTCACATACTCAGATTTTATTTCAAGAAGCTGTATGGGTCATTTGGCTCATGGGATAAGATTTACTCTGTGTGGTTCTTGTTTGACAGTAATGTCTAGCTCTGCATTCGGCATATATATTCATAAGACTATGTTTATTAGTATGAATGTTATATCATCCGAGGTAGCTGCACCTCTTACATTTGAGCCTTTAAGTGAAGTTTGAAGCATTTGAATGCTTAAAATATCTGCCCTTCGTTACTTGTTTTCACAGTGTGCATTAAGAGCCCACTGAAATTAAAAGCTTACCATTGCTAAAATCTGCAGTCATGTATGTATTTTTTGGTTGCAAATTTAGTTGTTTCTATTTGATTAACTAATCAAGGCAAAAGATGAGGTGATTTGATTTTGTCTTAAGAATTTGAGGGATGGATCTATTTAATGATTTAATTCCTCAAGAGGCCTAGAAATAACCGTCTGATATCTTTTTTGGCCCTTTGACTGATCTTGTTGATTCATATTTTCACAAACATCAAATTTTATGCACCAGATTTATCAAAAGTGCAACAAATAACAAAGACTAATAATAAAACCCCTCCCTCATCTTATTTAATTGAGTGCAAATAAAAATTGATAAAAAGAAAAGATGAAGAGCAAAAGAAAAAGAACTAAAAAATAAGAAATACCTTGAAATTTCAGCATTATCCTGAGAAACTAAGAAAAACACAAGAAGATGAAAAGAGTTTTGAAGGATTATAGTAAAAAAGATGAAGCGAGCATGAAAGCCACGTATCAATGCGGTGGTGATTGAACAACCACGTGATGTAAAATAAAGTAACTAAAAAGATAAAAAAATAATATCTTCAACTAATCGATTTTTTTTAATCCTGAAACGGACATGTTGATATCTGTGATTTATCTTGAAGCAGGCATGTTGATTCCACTCATGCTTCTATAGTCGAAAAATCAATTGTTCCATTTTTAGAATAAAATCAATTGTTCACATAGTTGGATTTTATTTCAATGGGCTGTAAAAATTCTGTTGACATTCCACTACATAATCTGTTTCAGGACCCACGGCAAATGTATTTATATTTCTTATATCCAAAGATAGATTACAGTATAAAGTCTAATTTTCTTTGATTACATTTCCTATTATAACTCTTGAAGTTGAGGGAGAAATAGGTTGTCAAGTCCTTTACAATATTTTTGAAGTTTTATTATCTTTCTATAAGAGATCTTAATTTTTAAGAATAAAACAAATAAGTTATTTGTGTTCATAGTTGAGGGGGGAAGGGGGGGCTTGAAAATGATTTTTACCCTTTATTTAAAGGTGAGCTACTCGTGTTCTTTATCTTTTTTATATCCTCTTTCTTTGTACGTTTTGCTCTGAATTTAAAGGAAGAATGATCTTGAGTTGGTATTCTATGTGATTTGGCATTGGGCTTCTCCAAGTTTTTTGATTTAGTTCATTCATTTAGGTTTTCTTAGTTGGAGGGAAGGTGAAAATGATTTTTACCCTTTGTTTAAAGGTGATCTTTTCGTATTCTTTATCTTCCATTGATTTCCTGTATTTCCGTGCGTTTCTGCTCGGAGTTAAAGGATATATGATATATATCTTTAGTTCATTCATACAATTCATTCGTGCATTTTTCGTGTTCGTGCTCTTTATCTTCTATTGATTTCCTGTGTCTCCAAGTGTTTCTGCTCTAAATTTAAAGGAGACGTGAACTTTTATCTTTAGTTTATTCATACAGGTTTACTCAGTTTTTCCTTTCTTGTTCTATTTTTAGAATAAAAACAAAGTTAGGGTGGAGGTGAAAAGGATTTTTATCCTGTGACCTTTTCGTGTTCTTTATCTTCCTTTGATTTCTTATGTCTCTGTGTTGTATCATATAATGTAGCAAGGGCATATATAATGTTTTATAGAAGAGAGAAGAGGTGGATTGTTTTATTTTGACCAGAGAGAAACTTTCAAAAATATATATAATGTATGATATATTAAAAGTTAAAAAAAGGGAAGAAGGTTTGGGCTAAAGCCCATTTCCTAAGTGCTGCAACCTGGCAGCGTAAAAAATTAAGAGAGAGAGAGAGAGAGAACAGCAGGGGATAGGGTTTGGGAATCGGGGAGCAACAACAACAAAAAAAAAGTTGAAGCTTCCGGTGATGAACGAAGAAGTGGAAAAACAAAAGATTTAAAGCTGTAATTTGAGACTAAGGAGAGAATGCATAGAAGAAGGTATGTTTTAAAGCTGTAATTTACGGTAGTATTGCTCACATTGATCCAACAATTTAGGAGTTGTGCTATTTTTGTTTCTTGGTCTCACCCAGGTGATCTTCCTAAAATTGCTGGATATTCTTTTTTTTTTTTTTGGGATAAAAATTGCTGGATATTTTTTTTTTTTTTTTTGAGATAAAAATTGCTGGATATTCTTCATTATTGATCTGCCCAATTGCAATGCAAAAAAAGATGGTTGACTGTCTCTGCCTGTTCCGCACATAAGTAGCACCTGAGCACAATTGAAACTTCCTCTTTCTCATATTTTCTTGTGTCAGCACCACTTCATTTGCTAGTAATCATGTGAAGCAATTTACCTTGCATGGAATTTTAGTTCTCCAGATCATCAGCCATGGCCAGAACTTCATCCTATAGTCTGAATGATTGAGGTCTTTGTAAGCTGCTTTGACACTGAACACCCCTTTGATGCCAATCTTCCAAACAACCTTATCCTCCCTATCAGTCGGATTACTAAACTGTAGCATTGTGTCATGGAAAGCCTCTATATTTCCCATTTCCCGATCATTAAGTTGCTCCTAAGATGTAAGTTGCACCTCCTGTCCTGTCTACATTTCAAAAACTGTTGCATTTGGTTGGAGACTTAGTGCATACAAGTCTGGGAATAATTGTTTCAGGGGTCTTTGGGCTATCCATTTGTCCTCCCAGAATAACACCTTCACTCCATTACCCACCTGGAATCTGATTTTGGAGAGGAGCAGAGGCCAAAGATTTCTTACTGATCTCCAAATACCACATCCATATGGTGTAGTCTCCATCTTTGTCATTCATCTATTCTCCATTTCACATAATCTATTTCAAGACCCGCTGCAAATGTATTTCTATTTCTTATACCCAAAGATAGATTACAGTATAAAGCCTAATTTTTTTTCTTTGATTACATTTCCTATTATAAGTCCTGAAGTTGAGGGAGATTAGTTTGGTAAGTCACTTGCAATTTTTTTAAAGTTATATTATCTTTCTATAAGAGATCTTCCTTTTTAAGAATAACACAAATGAGAGATTTGAAAAGACCATTTCTTCTCAGTTAAAAATAAAAATGATTAAAGTCTATGACTTAGAGATTTTTATTGTTAATATCATGTTTATATTTCTTTTGATCTTTGGTTGTGACTGTATTCGTCCATAGAAGTTCCCAAGAAAAATAGGGAGGTAAGATGAAATTAAACAACAAAAAGGGCAGAGGAAAAGTGAAACTGTATAGATTACTCTAATTTAAGCAGAATACTTATTAGTTTACATTTGGAAGCAAATTCCTTTAATTGAAACCCAAATTTTAAGAGGTTGAATCTGAAAATTTTACGCAGTTGAGACAACCTCAGTTCTACTCATACAATGAGAAAATTTTGCCTTAACAGCATGAAAACTTGATTTGGTTTTGAAACGTTAGTGATGTTGTTGGTGGGTTTTGAAAGACTCATTGACAGATGTGTTCTGCCTCTGGTGCATGCGTTAAATTTTTCATATAGCCCCTCTTTTCTCTCTCTTGTCCTTTGTATATATTACTGACGTGACTTTTCGGGTCTTTTTTGCCCTTCCATTTTGCTTTTCTCTCTTGTGATTTCTTTCGGTTCTTAACACTTGAAGCCTGGTTTTGAAATTGCATGCTCTTCTTGTTCTTTATATGCTCAGTGCTGTGAGAAAAGGAAATGGATGCCCTGGATTGTGCTTCTGTTTCTAAGGCGGAGGAGCGCCAGAAAAGAGCTCTTGAAATTGGGAATGAGTTGCTTCAGCATCCCCCATCTTCTGAAGAGGAGCTTATGGAGAAACTTGATGTGAGAGCCTTTTCTTTTCTCTTAACATCTCTTTACCCGCTTAACTCTACGAAGCCAAAAGTACATAAAGACTAAGGGGCCTCATTTGTCTATAAGATTCTGAAATATTTTTATACTTTTTTTTCCCACTGTGATTATTAATGCTTCTATACAAATGTGTGTTTTTTCAACACTGTTGTTTGTAAATTGTTTAATCTCTTTATAACTGTAGTTCTAAACTGGTTTGAATTTTTTTTAGGTCAATAATTGTTGATTAATCCTAGTCCCTAGGATAAAATGATCGCCTTATTGGTTACCCTTCTTTGGAAAATTTTAGTAGTTAAATTGGTTTACTACCTGAATTTTGACCTTATTAGTGAGAGTTTGATTCCCACCTTGTAGAAACGGATCCTTTTCCGTGTATCCAATGTAGACTGATTATGGTTTGCATGGTATGAAATTCTGATAACCACCCCCAGTGAAAGATCATTTCCTTTAAAAGGCCTAGTTCTTAAATCATTTACTTTAAGATGTCTATTTCTTTTTGAAGACATTCTAGAATTGAAAGCCATGTCTATCTTTGCTTCGCTTAGCATAGGATGGTCCAAGTCCAGGTAAGGGATGCGGTAGGTTGATACACTGAATCTCTGATTAGGGCCAAAATAACAGAAGGGATGTATAGTTTTCACACAGCCGACCCCTGCTAGTTTGTGTTGAGTTGCACTTGATTGAAGGTCTAGGAACTATATAATTGCTTGGAATGGACCATGGACAAAAAGAAGGTGCAAACACTTCAAATTTTGTGATTGTGTTCTCAGCTCTCGGACCAATTCGTGCTGCATACCTGTGATTCTTATTTTCCTCATCGCCCATTTCGGGCCATGTGTGGGTAAACATCCTCTCTGAGCATAAGCGTAAGTGGTATTTTACCATGTTTAACACAATCTTTGAATTTTCTTATGGTTTCCCTAATGTATTTATGAAACCAGTAATATTTTTAAGGGTGAGATCTCTACCACCTAACCATATATGCTTGAATTTTTTGGCAAACCAAGGTGGTCATAGAGCTGACCTTGCATCTGTAGATTTGGGATTGTTAGGTAGGATTTTCACCCTAAGGAAATTTTTAGGCTTATAGGGGAGACGAATGTGAAAGCTTATACTTGAAAGGAATATTATACAAGGTTGAGTAATTCTTGTGTTTTTGAAGTTTGTTGTTTGTTCATTGGGTTTTACTTTCTGATCTATTAACGGAAAAAAGTTGTTTAGCTAACCTAGCAGATGGAAATAGATTGTGATATCATTAATTAGAGCTGGCTTTTTGAATGATACTAGATTACCTTCAATAAGTGATTACACTAAAGAGAATGTTCTTGTTTTAGAAGTTAGGTCAATTCAAGTAAAGTATTTAATTTACCCATTAATTTGGACTTGTTATGTGCATAAATTAATCTCTGCAGGCTATGGGTTTGTTCTCAAACACCAAAGAAAGGAATTTCCCCAAAACTTCTAAAGAACAACGTGAAAGGAAGAACTCGCCGTCACAAAAAGAGGTAAACACCTATTCTTATTAACTAGAGCTGGCTTGTAGTTAATGCTATTGAAAACCTTCAGTAAGTACTAAAGTGATTGTACTCGTTTTGGAATATTTATGTGGATTCTAGTAAAGTGTTTTTTCTACTCATTAGTATTGGACTTTCTATGTACATAAATTAAGTTTTGCAGGCATTGAGTTCTTTTTTGATCACCAAGAAAAACTACTTACCCAAAATCCCTAAAGTACTACTTAAAAGAAAGAACTCCCTATCACAAGAAGAGGTAAACATTTATTATTATTAATTAGAGCTGGTCTATTGTCAATGCTATTAGACATTCTTCAGTAAGTATTAAAGTGAATGTTCTCGTTTTGGAATATTTATGTGGATTCAAATAAAGTGTTTGTTCTACTCTTAGTTTTGGTCTTATTCTGTACAAAAAATTGTGTAATGCAGGCATTGGACTCTGTTTCGGTCAGCAAGCGAAGTGACTTACCCAAAACCTCAAAACAACAATGTAAAAGGAAGAACTTGTCATCACAAGAAGAGGTAAAATTTATTATCATTAATTTGAGTTATCTACTTATCTTACAGTTAATGAGATTAGACAACCTTCATTAAGTGATTACTAAGTGAATGTTCCATAAAATTCGTCAATTTGGTTATTTTTGTCGTGAAACTAGTTTTGTGTTTGTCTATTTATCTGAAGGGAAGAGGATATT
>DF360468.1:10934-43116 GCA_000787875.1 Solanum virginianum | reverse complement strand
AGTGCTATTTACTTTCTTAAAGGCATACTGAAGGTGAAATTCCTTATAATGTATATAGAAAGCGCATAAATATAGGTTGGTTCTCCCAGGCCTTATCAGCAGCGGGTGCTAGTCCGCCTTAATGGGATTTGGGGTATGACAAATAACTTGAACTCATAAACTATGTAGTCAACGTAGTATTGGATTGTACCAAGAGTACAACTCCTTATTGCCACAGAGATGACCCAATTCTGGGATGGATCCACTCCCCTAGTTTTCGTCCCTTACCCTAACAAAGTATTGGATGACTCTGGCAGTGTGGGCAGTACGTTGTATCATCAAGAAACTCATAGTTATAGTTGTCGGTTAGAGAAACTCCCCAAGTTAAAGTAAACTAATTCTTGCATAAAGAGTTTCAGCATATAGTTTTTTTTAACTTTCAGTATACACTTTATCTCTTGCTATCCTATTTTGAGACATCTTTTAGCTATTTTTAATATAGTGCCTTATCTTGAGTCCCCTGTTTTGGCTATTTTACATGTATGTATATTTCATGTACTAACGTCCTTTGGACCTGCATTCCATTTAGCTATTGGTGAAGCCTCTTACCAATCAGAGGCTTTGGAGTCTTTTATCTATGTTTCAGTATTTAATTTCAATTATGATTATCGTGGTCCTCTCATGGTAGTTTTTTTAGCTTTTCTTAGTTAGAGGTTTCATAGGTTGTGAATGACATAAGTTTCGGTTCTTATTTTCAGTTATGGTTGGGATATTTTCTCTATTCAATTTGTTCAGATTATTGTAGTATCTCTAGCTCATTATATATATCTGATGAAGCAATTTTAGTGGTAGTCAACCTTCTCCGTGAGGAGTCAGTTTGTTCTTGTGTCGTATTCTCAAGGATTGGCTCGAAGAAAACTTTCTATTAAAACTAGTTAGGCAAAGTTTACTAATTGGTATCTAAAGTCTCCTAATTTCGAAAGTGAATGCATAAAAGGTGATTGATAAATGATTGATTCAAATTAATGATGCAAAAAATAAGGATTATGAATTGAATTCAGGTCATGGATATTTTTCAGACTAATTTTACTATCCAATCTATTTAATTAATTTATTTGATCAAACTAGTAATAATCCTATCACGATTGGTTCACTAATTTTATCCTATCCCTTGGCTTCACTAGTGTGCTCAAATTGGTTGGCTAAATTATTTTTCATATTTATAGACAAATAGAAATTGTAATTTTTCAATAATTAATTAATTATTTGGCCTGATCCATTAATTAGTTCATTTCAACAATAAAGAGCAACTAACATAAAGTAAATAATTAAACAGATTGAAATAATAATTTTATCCTTCATACTCTATTTCCTACTTCAATGCATAACCCTAAAATAGATTGAGTGAACATGATGATAATTAAAGTGCTAAAATTAAACATGGAATAAAAATTAAACATAATGATAATTTTATTACAAAAAGTAATAATAACAGGAGTAAACTTATAAGAGCAGTAGAACAGCAGACAGGGTTCAACTACAACCCTATAACAATAATAAAAACTAAAAATTTTAATGTGTAAAATAGAGAGAGAGAGAGAGAGAGAGAGAGAGAGAGAGTCAAAATTCGAGAGATGGGGGGAAAGAAAATCGAAAAGGGCCTGGTGAAGGATCCCTCGTGAGGAACTTATATAGGCATTAGAACCTGACGACAGCCTCTGGAGGACGCTTGTCCTTCAGAGGACGACGATCATCCTTCAATTGGTCAAGCACGAATTTAAAATTGAATTTAAAATTGGAGGACGGTCGTCCTCTGGTGAAGGACTGGTGGTCGTCCTCCTGCCTCATTGATCGTCGGGTGGCGCGGTTGGCCACCAAACCTCCTGGGTCGTCCTCCCCCTAGACGGGTCATCTTTTGATGAATTTTTGTGTCATTTTGCTCATTTTTTTGGTTCTGAACAATTTTTTTTTAATGAAAATTTCAAATTTTGAGCTGAGCTTCTTTAAATAATTGTTCTGCACTCATTCTTTGTCCAATTTGACTTTGTTTTGCTTCAATTCCTGAACTTTGTTTAGAGCAGACTATGTTTATATAATTCATCTGCTCTACAAATATTTTTAACCAAATGAATCAATATGCCTTGATTTATTTTAATTAATTTAACAAAAACGCTTTAAATATGAGTCTCAAGATAAGAACGAAATTGACTTATCAATATCTAAGCCTATCATTTATTATTTAAGTCCGTCGCTGAGTAAAGTAGTCAGGCCAAGCGGTTCATTTAGAACCAGAAATGGTTCTTGGTGCTGACCATGTCCAGTGTGTAAACTTGGGACGTGAATACTATTGGTTCTCGAATCACGGTGAACAGAGAAGAATCAAAGGAACAAATAAATTTGTACTCATATTAGTTGTAATTTATTTTCTAGTACTTTAAATTTTGTTGCAAATAAATTGGCATGCCCAGTGGAACCAAATCTGCCCGTCATTTTTTTTCTCTTAGTACAGATCAATTATGCAAATTTGAAGCCGGAAAACTGCAAAGATGAAAAATGACTACTTTAAGCCTCATCTTTGAGTTTCAATCATCAAAATTCTTGAAGGCTACTCTAACCTAAACCTAAAATGTCATCACGCCTGAAATTTCGAGTCGTGACATAAACTTATATAAAGGTTTTATATTCCTTAGAAAAGACATCTTGAATATTCCACAAATTCATGAAATATTCACAAAGATCAATGAAAATCAAACCATTCTTAAAGAGATTCAAATCAACTTAGTTTGAAAAATATGATAGTTACAGCCTTCGAATTATGAAGAAAATTTAAAGAGAAGAATCAAGGGAACAAATCGATTCATACCCATATTGTTTATCAATAAAATTGTGTTTCTTCATATTTTATTTGTAATTGTAATTTATTTTCTATCACCTTCAAAGTTATTGCAAATAAGCTCATCTTGTGAATATCATTGATGGAAGAAGCTAGTATATTTTTAAGTCCAGTAACGGAGCCGGTAAGAATGACCGAATATTAATGGTATTTATTTTATAACTCAAATTTGTGTACTCAATAATATAAATCATACCTGTAATATTTTTTATATTTTTTATATAAATTTTTATTAATTTATGCGAGACGCAAGTGCAAAGTATGTACATAAACTAATTATTTAAAATAATTCAATTGTATAAATATCTTTCATATTTTTTATATAAATTTTTATTAATTTATGCGAGACGCAAGTGCAAAGTATGTACATAAACTAATTATTTAAAATAATTCAATTGTATAAATATCTTTCACTTTATTTAAGATTTTTTTAAAAGATGAATGTGCAATTGAACCTCATGACGATGATCAATCATACAATTTTTTTTAAACAAAGTAAAAAGTGAATTAATGCTAAAACTCCGTTTACTATAGTTATATCTTACATTACATAGCAACTTTTGTTTTTCGAGAAAAAAAAAGGTCGTGAACTTGTCTCTCACGTATAATTTCTTTTAGAACAAATCATATTTTATTATTACATGACAAAGTGAAACATACCATTAGGATATATAATTTAAACTTTTTCTTTATTCAACCAATCGATATTATTACATAAAGTATATAATATTGGATAATAGATTGAAAGAAAATAATGATATCGTGATTCTTTTATTTCTCACAACAAGCGGCATCACAAGCAATACTAGCCAAATCATCGTTATTGTTATTGTTATTATTATTTTTATTTTTCTTTACTTTCTTGTTTGGACAAGTGCATTGTGAACAGGCAAGACCCTTAGCAAAATCCGGCAACTTTCCACCAATACCAATATTAATAAAATCATCATTTTTTTTTTTGCTTGGAGTGGTAGATTGTTCATCTCTATATTTTGAACTTCATTTGCTGCACCAAAATTTATATGTACAATTCTGTTAAATAATTAATGAAAAAAAAACCATATATATATATACACACACACATACAGACACACTTGATTTTGAATGAAATCCAATATAGACCATTTGATTTCTACATGTTAAGATACTTCATAAAAAAGGTTCAAATTTACCCATCAAAAATCATCATCAACAATAATATACCCAGTGGAATCCCACAAGTCTGGTTTGAGAGGTTAAAATGTACGCAGACCTTATAGAAATAAAGAGATTATTTTCGAAAGACTTTCAGCATCAAAACCCATCACATTTTATAATTTATATAGAAGGTTAAAGTTTTGTTATAGCATCAAGGGTGATATAAGATAATTTGTTAACAAGGATATAAAATGAAAGGTAAATATTTTTTTTAACCATCTTCCTTTATTCACTTAATTTAATTTGTCATATGAAATTGTAATTAATACTTAAAACTATAATTAAAACAACTTACCATCAAGCAATGGAGGTGGAGACTCAGGTAGTATTCCCCTTGCAATAACCTTTGATGATATAATTAGAAGAAACAAAGACAAAATAAGCAAAATATTTGCCTTGAATACCATTTTGGATTAATTTAATTAACTTAAATTTAATTGGATAAAACAATATGCGTTCCTCTCCTATTTATAGATACTTTAGAAAAATTTTGGCTTACCAAACTTTATTTAAAATCTAGTGAAACTCCACATGATGAATTGCCCCATAACTTAGCTGCCAACTCTTTTTTCTTTTTTACCTATACTTTGAACAATATTATTATACCATATCTGTTAAATTGATTAACGAATATCTATTAGTTTCTAGTATTTTTATATACTCATTGAAACAAATAAAGAATTAATTTGCGGTAATTATTTAGCGGTAATAGTATAATTGCATGTTGTTATATAATCAATGATATATCTTTTTAAATTGAATTATGTCGTAACTTTAGAAAAAATTATTCACAATTTATAGCAAATTAGCCAAGAGTTTTTGATGGATCGACTTACCTCATCGTAAGTTCCAAAAAAAAAAAAACTAAGACTAGTATAAATTGTGTCATAAATTTTACACATTAATTGTCCGGCAAATCACTGCGAGGAAATATTTTATGTATATATTATAAACATTTCAATCAAGATAGAGTAGTCAAAATTTTACTAACATTAGTCAGTCCTTAATTAGATAGATACAAAATGACTTTAAATAAGATGTGATGTATAGTTTTATACTATTATTATTTTATATATTTGTTAGTAATACTAATATACATCAACCATATATATTATCAAATACTTCGATACAATATTCAATGTTTTTTTGCCAAAATTAATATTGAAACTTTTTAAAATGCATACTATCATAATTGGAAAAACAATCACTCGATAGGAATACGGTCTATTATGTACACTAAACCCTCCCAATAACCACTTTGTAGGTATGTTATTGTACCCCCAAAGTCCAAATATCGTACCAAATACCATAATATCGAAATGGTAGCACCAAAAATTTTCAGCTTCAGTGTGATAACTCTGACATATTAGAGCAGCATTCAAGTACACGAAGACATAACTACAACAATAACAAGATACTCGGTAAAATCTCACAAGTAGAGCATGGAGAGAGTAAAAACATACACAGACCTTACTTCTACCTCATAGAGATAGATAGGTTGTTTCCAGAAGACCCTCAACTCAAATAAATCAGCCTCAAAAAGTAGAAAATACCAGATACAAAATGACTATAAGAATAGTGCCAAAACTTAAAAACACTATTTGAAATGCTGCATTCAGATTGAACTGTCTTTAAACTTAAACAGCAGCTCAATTCAAGAATCACCGCACTTCACATTGCATTGCAGAGGCCTGTACTAATACCAATAGTGTAATCGTAAACAGATATTACGAGACAATTAAAATGTTTAGCAAGTTCACACCATCGACTACAAGATACAGAACGAAACATCAGAATCCAATTACACTTCCTTTCAAATGGCAACCAACCGTGGTACAAGGTCCTTAACGACAACATTTCCGTGTGAAATCCCTTATTGAGAAGGGGATATAACTTATGACAATTAATCTTATGTTCTATTGGGATTAACAAATATGAAACTCCACCAGACACAGGACACAAATCCCAAAAACGTATCAAAAAGAATGAAGAAACACTTTGCAAAATGAATATCAATGTCTCTGCTGCTACCTGCCCTTTTTAATCTATACACAACCATCATGAGCTCTTCCTCATATTCATCGATGATACAACAACAGTGTTAGGGGATTGAACTTCCCCCTCGATATGAACTTTCCGTTCTCATATACACTAGAGTCTTTTAGGTTCTGGCTCTTAATCGCAGTCCAACCCACATACTTCTAATGAGAGTCCACCTTTTGTCACGAATGGGTTGATTCGGACCCATAGTAATGAAAGGATAGAAGCTAGAAGGATAGACCACACAATAATGATAGTGGGAACGTTGCTTTGCTTTCCCATCAACCCTTTGAGGAAGGGGTACAAATGAACAATGACCCATAAGGCAAAGAAAAGCTTTCCAAATAAAGGACCCCAAGAATCATACCCGTTATTGATTGCATCTGAAACTCCGACAACAACTCCTATAATGTTCATAATCAACAAGGTCGTCGGGGGGATCAACAAGGATGTCCACTTGAAGAGGTAAAGCTCAGAAAACTCCCCATCATCTGCTGCTTTTGATGTGACGGTGAAGCTTGTGTTGACACCAGCCAAAACTTTAAGAAGACCTTGGAGAAGAGCAAAGAAGTGGGATGAGACACCACCAATAACCCAAAATTGTTCATTTCTCCACATGTCATCGATGCCGACGCCTCCCCATCGTATCTCCAGAATAGTAGTTGCAGCAATGGATATAAAAAGAGCCATGAACACAATGCTAGCATAGTTGCTAAGCTGCAGACAACAAAAAATAGTCAGCAAAAGTCCGTGAGATGAGTTGAAGAAAAGTTTATGATGTTTCGTTTATGTTACCATCCTGTGAACAATTTTACAGGAAGTGAAGATGGTGTAATTTCAAGTTGGCGGTCACAAGCATTGTCCAGAGTGAAGAAACATAAATGTCGCGTTAACTGGTAAACTGAAAAGGATGAAAACTGTTTGGTGCATACTTAAAAGGAATATTTCGAACAAACATAAGGACCAGTTATGTGCCAGACTTAAGATACACGGTTGATGCAAATGACCAAGTGAATAGGATCAAAAAAGTTAAATAACGGAAATGAATAAAGCGGAAGGCTTACCTCTGGAACAATGAATTTCCCAGTAAGCAAACAGATGGCTGGCAATGTACAATATGCAATCAGAGGGAGGGAAGTCAATGGATAGACAATTGAGTTTATGTACGAAAACCGCTCCAATGGTTTAAGACCACACCCATATCCATACCAAATGGGACAATGTTTACTAAAGAAAATCTCAACTGATCCCAAGGCCCACCGCAGAACCTGATGCAAACGATCTGAAAGATTTATAGGAGCTGACCCTTTGAATGCAGGCCTTTTGGGCATGCAATACACAGACCTCCAACCATGACAGTGCATCTTGAATCCAGTTAAGATATCTTCAGTAACCGATCCATAAATCCATCCAATCTGGTAAAAGTAAAACATGAAAAGTGAGCCGAAACACAAAATGCAACCAAATCTAAAAAGTTTAGAAATTAAGCAGTCCGTTTACCTCTTTACCCCATTCTGTTTTGTCTTCATAACCACAACTAATAACATGGATGGCTTCTTTCAGAAGAGATGCTGATGATGCTCCTGGAAGAACACCACCGTCTTCTAGAAGTGTCGAAGCAACAAATACTGGTGATTGTCCAAACTTCTTCTCGAGTTTTATTTGCGGCATGAGGGAAGCTTTTTCACTATCTATTCCTGTATCACAAAGTTTATTAGAAATAGATAAACATATATTTCAAAAAGCTCTAGCATGAGCAACGGAATAACGTAATGTAGAAGTAAACAAAGAGGAACTTATTTTGTAATGATAATAATTACCAAATATGCAAGTAGAAAATCAATCCAAAATCAACTATCAAAGTTCCTCTTTCTTACCTTCAATTCCTTCCTCGATATTCTCAAGTGCATGAACCTGAGTTGAAGCATCCTTCCCTTTGATCTTCTTTTTATCTTTAGTCGTCTTCCCCTTCTTATGTTTCTTTCGAGATTTACAACAAAAGCAACACCAGTTCGGCCAACAATTGCATGTTTTTCCTGGAGGTTTTGCCTTCTTTGGAGCATCATATCCATAAAGCGCTTGCCTCCTGAAGACGCATCCAGTTCCCACATAAATTGGACCCTGGATCCCATCAAGTCCTTTCATGTTTATCTGTCCCCAAAAGCATAAAATGAGCTTTAGTAAGGTAGCTTAGGTGCATATCATATCCATATGCACATCCATAAACAGAAAATAAGATACGATCTGTGAAACATCACATAACAAAATAACTAAAAGTCATTTTACGCACATCAAAGAAGACCACGTTGCGGTTTGAGTATCTATCATGTCGATCAATGCCATCAAATCTCTGAGGAAATTGAACGTAGCATATCTTCTTTCCTGAAGTGGGGTCCATCATAAAGCACATAGATTCTCGCAGTGCCTTACTGTTATTTATATAGTGATCACAATCCACATTGAGTAAATAAGGGGCATTGGAGATGACCGCTGACACCCTCATCTACAATCATATTTTAAAGTGAGTCAATAGGATTCAGTCTAAGGCTATTACTTTCAGGGAAGAAAAAGAGATGGAAGATGACTTACCAAAGCATTCATGGCACCAGCCTTTTTGTGATGATCATATCCTGGCCTCTTCTCACGAGAAACATAAATAAGGCGAGGAAGTACCTTCCCTTCAATATCACGGAGACCATCATGGCCCAGAAAGACCTGCATAAAGAAATGAAACAGGTTAAAATTCACAATTTTAGCATCTTGAATTTTCCCGGTGAAATTGGAGTATGAAAGAGAGCAAAGCAAAACCTGAATCATTCCTGGATGATCCCTGACATTGTTTCCTGGCCAAGGCGTTCCATCTTGCATGGTCCAGCCATCTTCGGGAACCTTTTGTGCCGTGGCAACCAGTCCATTTATCCGAACCTTGAATTCTTCATAGTCTCTCTGCGTTAAAAAACGGTATTGAGTTTATGTCTCTGCCAATAGTATTAAATTCATATCCATACACCTGGAAATTGAGGAAGCAGAGAGAAAATTTAAACAAATTGCGCACCTTAATGGCACGGCGTTCCCTCACAAATGCTGGATGTACTGTGTTCTTTAAATAATCAACCTTCTGAGCAAAATACCACTCCGGGGCTCGAGGCTCTATGCTGTATTTCTTGCAGAATGGGACCCATTTCCTTGCAAACTCAGATGTTTCAGAGAGTGCCTCAAAAGTAAGCATGGCAGCACCATCGTCAGAGACATAGCATGAAACCTTGTCCACCGGATAATCCACAGCAAGAATGGAGAGAACAGTATTCGCAGTTATAAGTGGGGGCTCTTTCATTGGATCCACTGTACTAACGAAAATGTCAATATGGGCTAACTCAGAAGGCTTCCCTTCTTTCTCATACCTGAGAAAAATGTAAGGCAGAGAACAGGTTAGGACACAATAAAGGGGCAATACTCAGACATCAATGTGCATAGGCACACATGTAAACTATATTACACACTGTATGCCATAAAAAATGTATACCTCAGTGATAATCTATCTAGGTATGTCTCTCGCTGAATGGGTACCCATTTTGGGAACTGATCGAATATCCAGGATACAGCAAACCATATTTCACATATAATAGATGTCAGCCACAATCCATATGCATTATGGACAGGATGCCTTATTCTATAGTGGAAAAAGAGCCCAAGAATCACAAGTCGAAGTAAAATGACTAATCTGTACGGGCTTAGCTTGCTAGACGCAATAGGCTTCTTTCTTGAAAGCGGTTGTCTGCTTTCATCCATCCTGCAACATGGTTATAGGAAGAGAGATAAAACTCAAGATTTCGAAAAACATCCAAATAAAGCATTAAACAACATTTAGAATTACAAAAGGTCCTCACTCGAACAACTGAACATGGAACATGTAGTACTCAAAGAACAAGTAAGAGAAAACAAGATATTGAGATAGAGAAAGAGGAAGTCCCCACAATGCATGATTTTTGCCTACTTCAAAGGGCTCCAATGGATAGTTTATCAAAAAGCTTGTGTAAATTGTATTTTATTTTTTTATGAATCAATGTCAAAACTAGCTTGAAGGCATCTCGACTGTTTCACCGGGATACCTGCTCCTCGCAACAACAAAGATACCTAATAACTCTATCCACCAAGGCTTTAAGCAAATGGGAAAGTTTCACAAAGTGTTTATCCTGATCTGCGATGGTTTCGTCCTACCACATTGACCATTACACAGATCATAATACAAGGATTCTAGTACATGGATTAGTAATACCTAAATTATTAAGTAATCATATTTCTCGATGGATGGTTCACAGTATGAAAAATGAGATGTACAACATATAATCTAAACCATGTGTTTGGTCTCAAACATGTGTTGATTTTTACTAGGTTTCTGATGCCATTAGTGGCAATGAACCAGTAATATAAGCATTGATCAAGTCGTCAAGTGGCAACAAGCTTTTTCTTCTCGAAGGGCAATCTTTTTATCATACATGAATGCAAATCAACTATCTTTTCTTTCGCACAACAACTTTTTGTACAAATATCAGATAAGTTGGCTCTACTACGATATCAGATGAAGTTGTTTATGATCCATGTTGCCATAGTTTCACTGGAAAAAGGAAACGGCTCAATCTCTTAGTTTTTCCATTGTTGAACAAGTTCTCTTTTTCTTTATTTAATAACTTGAACACTTTCTTATTGTTTAGATAATTCTTTCTTTTTTTTCGCGAGAAGACAAGAAAGTGGATGTATTGATTGTTCTTGTTTAATATGAATGATTTGTTTGAGTTTGGTGAAAAAACAAAAAAACATAATGCACAATCAAGGAAAAACAGCAAGGTATGAATTTAGGCCAGTAGTAGAATCTGTATTTGGATATCATGTTTCCCATTTCTTCTCCTTTATTCCTTTGTTCTTACCAATCTAACTAATAAAATAAAATTTTAGTAAGGACTTTGAAACAAAATGGTTTGTGATCCAAAATCGCACTTGCATTTCTAACTAATCCTAGAACATTCTTTCACTTAGGGTGCATTCGCCATGTTTGGTTGGTCAGAATATTTTGGACCATTTTCTCTAGGAAAATAAGTTCCTTAAAATTTGAGTAGAATAACTTCTCTAATGGAATTACAGAAAACAAGTTCCATTAGTGACACTCCAAATTTATTACCTCATCACCACCCACCCAACATCACCAACCCCACTCCCGCCACCCAGAACCCCCACTCCCCACATCATCTCACATCCATAGAGGTTTGCTAGGTTATATATAAATGCTTTTGGGATAATATTTTTTGCTTACTTACCAAAATCATAAAGTACGAAGTCCACTTACTTTCGAGAAAACCTTTTCTAGAAAACCGTTTCATGGAAAAAAATTTCCTTGATAACAAACACGCCCTTAGTTTTCATTTTCTTTTACCAGACAATTGAGACTCCGATCCGCTTTATAGCTTTTGATCAAAGCCCATTAAATAATAAGTTAAATATGCTTAGTTTATTTTTTGTACAAAAAACACACCAGTCCTACAAGAGTGGTGAACAGCAGAACAAATCCCACTTGCGTGCAGAAAGCACATATGAGTTGTCAAGCCATTCCAACCAAAGCAACAGCTATGGAGAGCGTCGGTTATTCTTAAATTTTATCCCAATTAAGAAAAGCTGCTATTTCCATACATGTACTAAGTGAAATTATGATGATATAAACTAATTTTGGAAGATTCAAAAACTCAGATAGAGCCTAAGCCACCGCCACGAAAGGTCCCAAATTCCATGACTTAAGAAACAGGCTGTACTCATACGCAAGACGTCAAAGATAAACATGATACCAGCCCTTTGGCATCATACTAAACTACAACACCATGACATTTCTTTGGCCTGGAGGAACTACCTTATGCTAGGGGGTTTAAAATTGACACCCTTTTGTCGGAAAATTACACTATTTAGCTAAGTTAAAAAAATCAGTTTTATGTAGAAATACCATATGTTGACTTCCGTTATGTTTTACGTGGTTCTATTTTTTTTTATATTTTGACACCCCTTGGAAAAATTCCTTGCTCCATTACTGTCTTTGGCACATATCGCTCATAATGCTACAAGTAGTGTGCACTTGCCAAGTCAAATTAACATTGTCAAGAATAAAACAAACAAGTCATATCATCATCGATACTCACTTCAGAGATAAATAAAATAAAAGAAAAAGGAACCTACTTGGGCAGGTCAGGATCCAGCTCATCTCCATCATTGTTACCGCCACCTCCCTCGTGCTTAATCATCTGCAATTTATCGTTCTGTTTTTTCTTCCAGTCATCCATTCTTTCCTTCCACGCAACACTACCATACCCATAAACTGCTAGGTCTTTCTTAGGATCCATGGGGCGAGGCGGCACTGCAAACACCAGCCATATTAAGCCTCTTAGAATTCACAAACTGGTCAAAACTATAACAAGAAATTCTTATTTAACTTACAGGACATGGAAGAATCTGAGACTGGATGAACTCTCTTTCCACGACTCATAAATGGCGGGACTATAAGAGCATGTTTGTCAGCTGAAATGCCGTCCTCCTGCAAAACAATATACTAATTCTTTATGTAAAACTTAGCAAAATTATGAACACCATCATAACAAATCTTGTGTCATTACCTCTTGACCATAAGTAAGAAGAGGGATCTCTGTGCCAAGTGCAGTAGGATCCATCTCTGATGGGGTAGCAGATCCAGAACCATTAAGATTCCCCCGGCCAACGTTAAGGCGAGCTGAAAGGGCAGCTTCAGCAGTTTGATGAGGGTCAAATTCATTGTCTAAATCGTCAAATTCATCTTCTTCATCATCGCCTTCAACGCGAGGACTTCCTTTAATACGCTTGTACCTAGTTTTACATTGAGGACAAGCTTGATTCCCCTCTCTCCTTTCATACTCATAGCAAGGTCTACAAACAGGAAATGCACATTCATCGCAAGCGACAAATGGCTCCCCATCTACAGTTATTTCAATCTCATCTCCACAAATCTGGCAAGTCTGCCCACTCAATTCTTTCACAGAAGTTACCTACAATCAACCAACAGTAAATCAAGAAGTTCCACACTTGAATTCACATCCACATTCAACATTCTAATAATCTATCAGCTAATAGAAATTATTACAACTTATTGACATGAGCTGAAAGATCTGCCTTAGTACAGTCAAAACAAAGCAACAAAGGAGGGATTCACATAAAGAAATGAACTTTAGCACAAAAAAGGAAATAGGCAACTTCAAAAAGGTCAAGAACACTACCACCGACACAAAAAGCAACACCAGATCCTCAAATCTCTTGAATTAACTCACTATACAGATGCAGAAATAGACTAAAAGTAAATAAAGATTGGATTTTTAAAGCACTTACTCTTCCAACTTCATCAGCATTGATGAGAACAAACTCATTCCTATTATGTGAACCAGCAATAAGTCTCCCTTTAGTATCCATTACCAAAAAATCAACTTCAAAACAAGAAAGAACACAAACCCACCTCACACATCAACATACCCAAACCCCCATTACATAAAACATCAAGAAAAATGAGTTCTTGAACACCCAATACAAGAAAGAACAACCCCTTTTGCCCCTTTTAGTTAAAGAATGGCAAAAAATGTTGTACAAAACACATTTTGTTCACTATAAAGAATTGGGTGTGTAGAACAAAAATTATTATATTTTTTTTATGGGGGGTAGTGGGTAGATTCTTTTCCTTATTAGAGAGAAACCCAAGTTAATGTATAATGGGTTTCTCTCAATGTTGAGCTGTTAGTGGGGTGGGAGGATCACAGAATCAATTAACATGAGAGTTGAATAACTAAGGGTCAGACAAAGACTCAGAGGGGCAAAATGGGAAGAAAAGAAAATATTTGAAAGTTCAACGCGTAATTCACAAGAGACAGATTTGATTTGATGGATCTTTTTTAGAGGAAGAGGTGGGGGACTGTGATAAAGGGGGAGGGGTGTAAGTGGGGTCCATGGCGTGGGGGGAAGAGGGGTGTATTTGTAACTTCATTAATCACAGCTCCCTGTTGACTTCTACTTCTCACTAGTTTAATTTTCAACGTTAACTTGATTAATCTTCAAAGTTCAAAGCTAAACAAAACTATATGAAAAATATTATAAGTTGTATTTTTTTATATTAATATGCTAAAAAAATACATCTTAAAATATTAATCAAAATTAATATAATTTGATATCAATAAGTAAAATAACAACAAGTAAAGTAAAAAAAGAATTCTAGTTTAGTGAGAGTTGCAAGTAGTAATTTTGTAAGCAAAAGCTTAAGGAAATGTAATTAATGATGATGAAGATGATTATGATGTCTTAATTTTTTTTACTGTTTTTAAGGTTAGAGTTTTAGTCAAATGAGAGAGAAGGGTATTACTAAGGGTTATCTTATAATATATTTTTAAATCTAAAATTTTTATTCAACTCTTTATAAAACTTCTTAATAAGAATGACATTACAAGATTTAAGAAGTGTTGGAAGTAATTAAGTCCTACTACAGTTAATAGAGTCAACCTAAAATAGTTTGTCAAAATAAAATATTGAATTATTTTGAATGTAACTAACACTTAAATTTGAATATGAAGAAAAGAATTTGCAGTTGAATTAAGAAGAAAAAAAATTTGGAGTCATTTACCTTATTTTTCATCACATAGCTAAAATGCTACAAATAAATTTTAAATTTAAAAAAAAAAAAAAAACTTTGAATTATCAACTATTCTTTTTTTTTTCATTGTACTTTATATTTTAGTGCCTAGTCTATTAAGTATTATATTTCAAAAAGGGGGGATAGTGTTTACTCTTAATAAAACTTGATAATTGGAATGGCATGACAAGTTCTAATTTACAAATTTAACCGCGAGAGTTGGTGGCGATTTAGCACCTCACCCCTTAAACAAGAGGTTGGGGGTTCGGTCGGCTGCTCGCTGTGGAGATACCTTGGAAAATCAAAAAAAATTACAAATTTAGTAAATATTTTTTGGTATGACCTTTTAATTTAAATATAAAATTCAAAAGTCTTATGTTTATTTATCAGAAAAATCTTAGTTATATTTTTAAATATTGTAGGTAATCAAATTAAGACACATTAATAAAATAAATAAAAGATATTTAAAAAAATTTCCTATATTATAGGAAAGATTCTTTCTTTTTCAACTAGGAAAGGGTTCTTTAACTCTTAACTAATATACTTCCTCATTTAGTATGTATAGAGAAATTTATTTTTTAGCATTTTATACTTCTAATGTATACATATATTTTTGTTTAACAAACGATATTCTTAATTTTTACAATTTCATCATAAAAGAATTCATTTTATAAGGAAAAAAATGTAGCAAATTTAGATATTCATATATGTTTTTTTTCCTCCTTCTTCAATTTTTCTTACCATAGAAAACTGAAAATTTTCCGATCGTTTGAGGTTAAAGTGAATTCATTTTTCTAAGAAAATTAAAAATATCGTGATTGAGTTTTGTTAAGCTTGATTGATCGAAATATAAAGTATATTGATTGCTTTTTAAAATTTTAAGTTTGATTAAATATAAGAAAATGATATCAAAACGGTGGATATGAATTTTGAAGTTATTTAGAATTGATTTTAACAAACTTGAATAGAAACAAAAATGTGTTAGTGAAATTCTCAAAAACATTTTGTGATCCATCAAAATTTCAAAGATAATTTATTTCAAATATCATGATCTGTATCAAGTTTTGATGGTGATTTGCTAGAACAATTTGTATTAATAAATTCATAATAATAATAGTGGTGAGAATTAGTTTATTCTAGAGTTTGCTAATTATTGTAAATTATTGATATCCAATTAATTTTGACGGTCCGTCAAAACTTTACTATCAAGTTCGACACAAAAGCTATTTTATATGATTCTAAAATATCTAAACTTCTATTTGAAATAGAAAATAATAGTAGCAATGAAAAATTAGGATCAAATTTATATTAAGACTAACTACAATAAGTAATTTTATAATGCCCTTATACACGCAATATAACAAATAAGCTTATCATATATTTATTATCAAGAAAGGTAGATATAGAGTAAGAGTCATTGGATAAAAATGGTAGAATAAAGTGTATACTAATGGAATTATTAAATAAATAAATGCAACGAAATGATGGAAAAGGAGAGTAAAACACATAATCCCAACATATAAAATCCATCGTTATTTAAAATGACATTTTTCATTGTTCTCTCAATTTCAATTTATTTTTTTAAAATTTATTTCAAAAGGATTTTATTTTTTTTACAGTTCTTCAATTTTAATTTTTTAACGTAATATATGTCAGACCACAAAATTAAAAAGTATTTTGATACATACACTCAACGTATCTTTAATTTAGAACCACAATTCAAAAGTCTTCTTAATGCATGTCAACAATCAAATTATAATCAGACAAATAAATTAAGTTGAACAAAACATTATATAACCACAACTTCAACAATATAACAAAACTAAACAACACACAAAATAAACACTATATTTACAATACCAAATTACCAAATAGAATACACTACACCATAGGTAATTAACAACCATCCAAACAAATTGAAAAAGAAAACCCTAGCAAGTAGACAACCCCTAAATTGGAATATATAGAACAATAATAATTATACACCCGGTGAAAATCTTACAAATAGGGTTTGAAGGGAAAAAAATGTACGTAGATCTTACTACTACCTCATAGAATAACGAAATTGTTGCCAAAAGACCTTTATCTCAAAAAATCATCTCCAAAAGTAGAAATACTAAATATGAAATAATTAGAATGGATAACAAATAAAAATATATAGCAACCTAAATTGGAATAGAAACATTCCAAAATGATATATATGCTAAATCATATTATAAAAAGGGTGTGAGGGTGGGATGAATTAAATAGCAAAATACAAGAAGACTAAACATGTGTACAGAAATGCATCCACATGCCCTCTTTAGTTTCACAACAAAATACTCAGAAAACAGCTTGCTCTCTTTAATTAAATAAATAGTTGTAAATTACTATATGCTACTAATAATACAGCAAAGTGGACCATATGGATCCTTCTTCACCAGCCTTGTCCCTATCAATTTTATTTTTATTTTTCACACCATATTAAATGTTCACTGACCTATATGAAGAGTACATAAGTGGTATTTAATTTTTATTTTTATTTTGTTGCTGGCATTTGGACATAAAAAAGTAAAAAATAAAAATATTTTTTTAAATAGCATTTGAAAAGAATATTTTAATGTTGAAGTTGTGTTTATGCATGTACTATTAAACTTGAAAAAAAATATACAAAATTTTTGTGAGTGAAAGGAAAAATGACTTGATAAACTAGTAAAGATATGTTTGTTGGATATTAATTTATTTGTAATTGAGTCCCAATATGAGATGCTTTCAACTTTTTTTTTTTCTTGAATAAAAGTTAGTTCATGTTCTACATTCTCTACTTTTAAAGTAAAATATATCAAAGAAAAAAAGTCATGTTAATTAAAAGGGAAATGTGTTAAATATATTTCTGAATTATTTAAAAATATGTTTATTTTATTGTTCATTATTATTTTGGCTCAAAATTGGTCTTATAAATCCATAATTATTAAACTCATACCTAATAATGTATAATGAATTGAAAGGAAAAAAAAATTATCTGCCATTGTTTTTGTTTGTTAAAATGAAAAATGTTTATATTATTTATTTTCATATATGTTATTATATGTCTCACACATTCATCCACTTCCGCCCGTTCTCAAATAATATTCAATTTTTTAAAATTTTAAAGAGATCATTAATATGAAGGGTATTTTTGAACTATTTTAATAGTTAAAGAGTATTTTAGGTTTCGAGGATGTGAATCGTAGATCATTCATGTGGATCAACCTGATTCGAAGTTATTTTCTAAAAAAGAGATAAGCTTAATTTTTTTTTGTCAAACTAGAAAATTTTCATTCAACCAAAGTAGCATAGATACGTCTTGAATCTTTTGTGTGCAGTTGGAGACAGAAGACAGATTTCCTTCAATCTTTTGTTAGATGGTGTGCAATGCAGTTGGAGACTGATTTCTTTCAATCTTTTGTTAGTTGGTATGCAATTTTGCAAGAAACATCTTGAATTTTTCCTTCAATCTTTTGTTAGCTGGTGTGCAATTTTGCAAGAAACGTCTTGAATTTCTTTCATCACAGATATGATAGACACTTTACGTGCAATTATCCCAAAGTTTCGGTTATAAAAAAGGGTGGAACAAGCGCACTGCAGGGCCCATTTTGGGGGTGACGCTCTCAACAAGATTTTTTTCATTTCGAGAGCTCAAATCCGAGACCTCCCACCAATGCATCACACCCATGTTGGTAACAAAATCTCTTTTTTAAATAGGAGCTTCATCTCTTTAAAAAAAAAAAATCAGAGGTACTACCCTTTTTAGTTAAAAACATAATGAAGAATAAAGTGATTCATTTTTAAATAATTTCAGTAGTATATTTACCCCTTTTTCGAGACAAAAAAAAAAAAGAAAGAAAGGAAACTAAAACCAACAAACAAGCCAAATTTCCTTCCTCTTTCTCAAAAGAAATTAAATAATTTCTTCCACAATAATTTCAAACAATTCATCTTTCCTCCCACCAAACACAAAACAGCTCACTAGGTCTCTCTTGTCATATTAAAAATCATGTAACAAAGATACTTCTGATTGACATAATATAATTTAAATAAATCTTATAGGTTTTAGTATTATTGGAAACATTTTTTAGAAAATAGTTTAGGAAAACGTTATGAAGTACTCCCTCCATTCACTTTTATTTGTTATTGTTTCGTTTTTCGAGGTTAATTTGACTAAATTTTAAAGCTAAATTGAAGTAGTTAAATTTAATATTTAAAATCTAAAATTTAAAATGGTTAAAAACTATACGAAATGGTATAAATTGTAATCCTTCTTATATTAATATAATAAAAAAATACATCTTAAAATGTTGATCAAAATTCATATAGTTTGATCTCAATAAGTGAAATAATGACAAATAAAAATGAACGGAGGAAATACGTTCATGGTACGTTTAATTTCCGTGAATAAAATACTGTCATATTCTCTTGTTTCTAAAAAAAGATAAAAGAAAAAATAACTCAAAACAAAAAGGCAACGTAATTAAATATCTATACATAGAAGTGTTAGAACTTATTTTTGCATTCAGAAAAAGGAAAAAGAAAAAGTTTCGATTGAAATAAAAAAGATTAAAATAGAAATAAAGACTGAAAAATAAATTAATTAAACACTGTTCAAAGTAACATGCCAATTAATGTCAAAACCTTAGTATGTGACATTGAAAAACATGTTCTAACTAAAATAAGAAGTATTAATGAACATGTTCTAACCACTTTGTTCATGAAATAAAATATAAATTTATGGTGCGTTTGTATGCTATATTAATTATATTACTTAAAACCAACTTGATGTTTATGCAAGTGATAATAAATTTGTAACACCTCGTGAAATTACTAAAACGTTCTTAAATTTTATCGTGCGCACAACGTATCTTCCCAAGTTCTGATGGAAAATTCGAGATCGGATTTGCAATCAGTGCGAAAAAGTGAGTCGGAAAATGGTCTTGACTCAACTTTAACACGAAAAAACGTGAATTAAAATTTTCAAAGAATGCTTAAAACAATGGGATTTCCGCGCCCCTTCCGCGATGCGGAGAGGACGCAGAACCATACTTGACTGTTTTTCGAAAAATTCGATGAGAACTGAAATTCGTGAAAAAGTACATAAAAGCACTAGTGCGTGTCGCGTACTAGTACATGGGGGAGACGTTTTTTTTCTTTAATTCGAGAAGGGAAATTTCGTCTTTCCTGACTTAATTTAATATTCCCAGGATGATTTTCGAAGTGTATTTCGTACAAAGGGGGTTTTAAACCCAAAAATATTCTAAGTCTATTATTTTTAGGCTAAGTAAGAGAGAAGAAGAGGAGAGACAAGTGAGGGTTCCTGGAGAAAATTTGATTCCTTGAAGAAATCTTCATTCCTAGGTATGTAAAAGCTACGCAAAAGTATGGGATTGTTCTTCCATGTGCCCAAGATAGAGTTAGGATGTATAATTGATCCTTAGAAAGCCTTAAATTGTGATTCTTGAAAGTTTTCTTGATTTTTAGCATGTAATCTTGAATATTATCTTGAGTTCTTGATTTTATGCTTTAAACTATACTTTACATTCTAAATTAATGATCATCGCGTATACTGTTTACTGTATATATTTATTACTATGTGATTATGATTTAACCCTTGAAAATTCTCTCTGTAAACACTTGAATAATGAATTTAGGGGGATGTATAGAGCCTTGATAGTCTAAATGTGATGTTTGGTTAAGTCTGAGTCCTGAGGTGATAAGTGTTGATGACTGTGATAGCTGAAATTATACTGATAGAGTCAGATGAATATATCCCCTTGAATTTGAAAAGATAGTCTTGCCCGTAGCGATTGAGTGACGGGGATCCTTGATGAATTGACAGACTTATGAGTATGTCGAGTCCTGGGAGGAGTATTGAGCACCGAAAATGAGTAAGAATGAATCTCACTCACACTCATTACCTATGTGGCCAGCGTAGAAGAGGATTGGACCGTGAGAATGGATGTTTCCTTAGTCCCAAAAAAGGACTTACTATTATTATAAACCCCTGATGTACTCCCTTTTACCCCGGTAAGGTACTGGGCGGATGCCACAACGGCATTACTTCGTTGTACCGTCACCGGCTCATAGGTGATGGGTGTAAGTCCAAGAAACTCCCAGAGAGGTTTCATGAGGATGGAACTCTGATATGATGTGATGGTTTGATGTTTGATGGATAGTAAGGTGATGAAATCTTGTCCCTTACTTTGAGGTGAGGCTGAGTGATTGATGAGAGATTGTTAAAATATTTCATTTTTCTTTAGCCCATTTTACATACAATATATTCCACGTACTAACGCCCCTATGGCGCTACATCATTTTATGATGCAGATACTGTAGACAGAGGACTTCAGCAGCCCAATCGAAGAGGTTCAGAGCTTTGATTCCAGTCCGTGGTGAGTCCTCCCCAACATTTGGAGGATGGTTATTTATTTATCTTTATGTCAGTATTTCTTTTGATGGTGGTACTCATGGCATATCGTGGTGCTTTCTTAGATGTTAGTTATAGAGACTTCGTAGACATAGACAATTGATGGATAGTGTCGGGATGGTTTGATCCTCGTTTCCTTTCTTTGAGATATTTATTCATATTATCCTTTGTTAGTTGATTACTGTATTGAATTTTCCGCTGATGAATTGATTGAATGATGACAAAGAGGTTGAGTGGTCCTCTTGGGGGCTAGCAATAGTCTCCGAGTGACAACCACACCTAGGGTACCCTCCCGGGGTGTGACAAACTTGGTATCAGAGCCCAGAGTTCAAGTGTCCTAGAGAGTCTCCGAAACCGTGTCTAATAGAATCTTATTTATGGGTGTGTTGTGCACCACACTTCATAAACAAAAGGCTATACGACATTAGGAAGTGTTACCCTTCTTCTATGATCTGAGCTCGTGCTATAGAGTTAACCTGTGAAAATTTTCTTTTAACTCATACATTTTACGCTTACAGAAAATGCCGCCCAAGAGAACTATCGCTCAGAGAGATGCCCCAGCTCCCGTTGCTGAGAACACCCAATCGGAGGTTTCGGTTCAAACTGAGACCAGGAGACGGGGATGCCCCGCTAGGACTGCTAAGGTCCCTCAGGTGCCCCCTGCTCAACCTCAGCCAGCTCCCACTACTGAGGCAGAATTTCGAGCCACCATCACCATGCTGACACAATTGGTGGCCTCACAAGGGAATAACACAGTACTCAGGCTCATTCTAGCTCGCAGGAGCCCTCAGCTACAACCCGACTCAAGGACTTCTTGAGGATAAACCCGCCAAAATATACGGGGACAAAGGTGGAGGAGGACTCACAGAATTTTATTGATGAGATGTACAAGGTTCTGAGGTTATGCATGCGAATAAGCTTGAGGGAGTAGAGCTCGCATCCTACCAGCTAAAGGACGTGGCCAATGTGTGTACACCTAGTGGAAGGAGAGTAGAGGCGAGGATGCGAAGCCTGCCTCATAGGATGAGTTTGAAGCCGCCTTCCTTTATCACTTCTTTCCTCAAGAGTTGAGGGAGGTGAAGACAGAGGAGTTTGTGAATCTAAAACAGGGAGGGATGACTGTGAAGGAGTATAGCCTGAAGTTCATCAAAATGTCAAGGTATGCTCCAGAGATGGTGAAAGATATAAGGCAGAGGATGAGGAGGTTTATGTCTGGATTGGCCCGACACGTGCAGAAAGAGTGTAAAGCCGCTTTGCTGAATCCTGGTATGGATATCTCCAAACTTATGGTGTATGCCCAACAGACAGAGGAAGATAAGAAGAGGGATAGGGAAGAGCATCTGAGCAGAAAGGCGAAGCCAGCGGGATACAAGCCTAGACCCTAAAGATAGAATAGGGGTGACAAATCTTATTTCCAAAAGAGATCATCATATCCCGTACCATCTGCAGCAAGTGCACCCGTGCAGCTAAGTAGATATGACCAAAAATCTCAGAGTTACCAGAATTCTAGGACCCCGGGCGCCCAATCTCAGGCCAGTATGACCCAGGGCCCGAGAAGAAAGCCGTTTTGTGGTACTTGTGGGAAACTTCATCTGGGTAGGTGGGCGCCTAATCTCAGGCTAGTGTGACTCAGGGCCCGAGGGAGAAACTATCCTGCAATACTTGTAGGAAACTCTATCTAGGTAGGTGTCATCTCGGCACGGATGCTTGTTTTCTATGTGGACAGGCGGGTCACTTCCAGCAGGAGTGCCCGAAGAGGAGATGGGGTGAAGGGAACAGCAAGGCTCAGTCTTCAACAGCACCTCCAGCAGGTAATCAGTAGAGGGGCGCTACTACTATGGGTACAGGAGGTGGGACGAACTGCCTTTATGCTATGGGCAACCGACAGGAGCAGGAGGCTGCAGCAAATATTATCACGGGTATGTTTCATGTCTGTACTTATTATTGTTATGCTATTGATCTGGGTGCCACCTTATCTTTTGTAACTCCTTATGTGGCTAGAAAGTTTGGTATCCTTTCCAAGTGTTTGCATGAACCTTTTTCTGTCTCTACTCCTACTAGTGAGTTTATCTTAGCTGAGAGAGTTTACAGGGACTGTGTAGTGTCTATTTATCATGGGGACACTTTAGCTGATTTGATAGAGTTGGAGATGGTTGATTTTGATATAATCATGGGCATGAATTGGCTTCATGCTTGTTATGCTTCTGTTGACTGTAGAACTAGGTGGTTAAATTCCAATCCCTTAATGAACCTATCTTAGACTGAAAAGGGAGTTATGTTACCCCTAAGGGTAAATTCATATCCTATATTAGAGATAGGAAGTTGATATTCAAGGGTTGTATTTATCACCTCGTGTGAGTAAAGTCTAATGATATTGAGTCTCCTACTCTTGAGTCAGTCCCGATAGTAAATGAGTTTCCTGAGGTCTTTCCTAATGATCTTCCCGGAGTCTATCCTGATAGGGAGATTGAATTTGGGATTGATGTTCTTTCCGAGACTAAACCTATCTCAATTCCACCCTATAGAATGGCCCCCGCAGAGTTGAAAAAATTGAAAGAGCAACTGAAAGACTTATTAAATAAGGGTTTCATAAGGCCTAGTGTCTCACCTTGGGGGTACTCCTGTCCTATTCATATGTAAGAAAGATGGGTCGTGGAGGATGTGTATAGACTACCGACAGTTAAACAAGGTTACCATAAAGAATAAGTATCCTCTTCCCAAGATAGATGATCTTTTTTACCAGCTTCAGGGTGCTACTTATTTCTCCAAGATAGATCTCAGATCGGGTTACCATTAGTTGAAGGTGAGGGAAAGTGACATTCCTAAGACAGCCTTTAGGACACGATATGGCCATTTTGAGTTCTTGGTCATATCCTTCAGGTTGACAAATGCACCCGCAGCTTTCATGGACTTGATGAACAGGGTATTCAGATCATATCTTGACATGTTCGTGATCATGTTTATTGATGACATCCTAGTGTATTTGAGAAATGAAAAGGAGCATGTTAATCACCTTAGAGTGGTTTTGCAAACACTCAAAGATCATGAGTTGTATGCAAAATTCTCCAAGTGTGAGTTTTGGCTCAAGTCGGTGGCTTTCTTAGGCCATGTTGTTTCGGGAGATGGCATTTGGGTGGATACCGAGAAGATTGAGTCGGTTAAGAACTGGCCAAGACCAATTTCCCCAACAGAAATAAGAAGGTTCTTGGGTTTGGCCGGGTACTACCGCAGATTCGTGGAGGGGTTCTCTTCTTTGTCAGCCCCTTTAATAAAGCTGACTAAAAAAAAGGCTAGGTTTCAGTGGTCTGAGGCATGTGAAAAGAGTTTTCAGGAGTTGAAGACTAGGTTGACTACAGCGCTAATGTTGACCTTGCCAGATGGGAAGGGTGACTTTGTGATATATTGTGATGCATCCAGAGTTGGATTGAGTTGTGCACTTATGTAGAAAGGGAAGGTGATAGCTTATGCTTCCATACAGCTTAAGGTCCATGAGAAGAATTATCTGACTCATGATCTTGAGTTGGCAGTAGTGGTGTTCGTACTAAAAATTTGGTATCATTATCTGTATGGAGTGCATGTGGACGTGTTCACTAACCACAAGAGCTTGCAGTACGTGTTCAGTCAGAAAGAGCTCAACCTGCGGCAGAGGAGGTGGCTGGAGTTGCTCAAAGATTATGATATGAGCATCCTCTACCACCCAGGTAAGGCTAACGTTGTTGTTGATGCTCTTAGCAGGATGTCCATGGGTAGCACTGCCCATGTGGATGAGGGAAAGAGAGAGCTAGCCAAAGAGGTGCATAGATAGGCTCGATTGGGAGTGCAACTTAAGGAGAACAACTTAGGCGGAGTCAATATTCAGAATGATTCTGCATCATTCTTAGTGTCTGAGGTAAAGGAAAAGTAAGAGCAAGACCTTGTCTTACTCCAATTGAAAGAAGCGGTTCACAAGCAAAAAGTGATGGTTTTCTCCAAAGGGGGAGATAGAGTATTGAGATACCAAGAGAGATTGTGTATACCTAATGTTGATGGTGTTTGAGACAGAATTATGGACGAAGCTCATAGTATGAGGTATTTCATTCATCCTGGCTCCACCAAGATGTACTATGACTTGAGGAAAGTCTATTGGTGGAATAGGATGAAGAAAGACATTGCGAAGTTTGTTTTTAAGTGTCCCAATTGCCAACAGGTTAAAGTTGAACATCAGAAACCTTGTCGGTTAGCTCAGAACTTTGAAATTCTAGAGTAAAAATAAAGATGATCAATATGGACTTCATTACCAGCTTACCAAGATCCTAAAAATAGCATGATTTAATATGGGTGATTGTTGATAGGATGATGAAATCAACCTATTTTTTGGCAGTTAAGACAACTTATACGATGGAGGAGTATGCCTGACTTTACACTCGAGAGGTTGTGAGGTTGTATGGGGTTCCCTTATCTATTATCTCAGATGGAAGAGCTCAATTCACCACTCAATTTTGGAGATCCTTCCAAAAGGGACTGGGTACGAAGATAAATTTGAGTCTTGCTTTTCACCTTTAGACAGACAGACAGACAGAGTGCACTATTCAGACCCTAAAGGATATGTTGAGAGCATGTGTTATTGAATCAAGGGAAATTGGGATAATCATCTACCATTGATTGAGTTCGCATATAATAATGGCTATCATGCCAGCATCCAGATGGCCCCATATGAGGCATTATACGGGAAGAGATATAGATCACTGATTGGCTGGTTCGAGGTAGGTGAGGCTGAGTTAATTAGGCCTGACCTCGTACACTAGTCTATGGAGAAGGTAAAAGTCATCCGGAAAATGTTGAAGATAGCCTATAGTCTCCAAAAATCATATACCGATGTGAGAAGAAGAGACTTAGAGTTCGAGGTAGATGATTGGGTGTACTTGAAGGTATCACCCATGAAGGGGGTCATGAGATTTGGCAAGAAGGGGAAGCTCAGTCCCCATTATATTAGGCCATACCAGATTGTAATAAGGATTGGGAAGGTTGCCTGCGAGTTAAACTTGTCTTCCTAACTAGACGGAGTTCACTCAGTGTTTCATGTATCTATGCTGAAGAAGTGTTTGGAGGATCTAGCCTTAGCGATTCCGATGGAGAGTACGGGTGTGAAAGACAGCTTAGCATACGAGAAACTTCCCATCCAAATTCTTGACCGACAGGTTCATAAGCTGAGGAACAAAGAGATAGCCTCCGTTAAAGTCCTATAGAGGAATCAATATGTTAAGGAAGCTACGTGGGAAGCTGAGGAAGCAATGAAACTCAAGTACCTGCATCTATTCATGCGAAGTGACGATGACATCAAAGGTAAATATCCTTATTCCTACCAATTCTGAATGTTTTTTTCCATTAAGTGATGCCTTGTGTTGTTCCATTCCCGAGTTAAGATGGAGATAGATAGATGGTGGATAGTGAGAGTTCGAGTGTTTTCGAGTGAGGAATAAGATGAGTTCCGAGGTTATTCAAGTCTCCGTCCAATCTTTACTCATCATTCGAGGATGAATGATTCCAAGGAGGAGACGATGTAACACCCTATGAAATTACTAAAATGCTCCTAAACTTTGTTGTGTTCACAAAGTATCTTCCCAAGCTTTGATAGAAAATCCGAGATCAAATTTGCGATCAGTACGAAAAACTGAGTCAGAAAATGGTCTCGACTTGACTTTAACGCAAAAAATACAAATTAAATTTTTCAAAGTGCTTAAAATAGTGGAGTTTTCGTGCCCCTTCTGTGATGCGGAGAGGGCGCGGAACCATACTTGTCTATTTTTCAAAAAATTTGACAAGAACTAAAATTTGTGAAAAAGTACATAAAAGCACTAGTGCGCAACGCGCACTAGTACATGTGGGAGACGTTTTTTTTTTAATTCGGGAAAAGCAATTTTATCTTTTCCGACTTAATTTAATATTTCCAGGATGGTTTTTGAAGTATATTTCGTACAAAGGAGGGTTTTAAACCCAAAAATACTCTAAGTCCATTAGTTTTACGCTAAGTCAGAGAGAAGAAGAGGAGAGACAAGTGAGGATTTTCGAAAAAGATTCGATTCCTTGAAGAAATCTTCATTCCCAGGTATGTAAAGGCTACCAAAAAACATGGTTCATGGAGAAAATTTGATTCCTTGAAGAAATCTTCATTCCTAGGTATGTAAAAGCTACGCAAAAGTATGGGATTGTTCTTCCATGTGCCCAAGATAGAGTTAGGATGTATAATTGATCCTAAAAAGTCTTGAATTGTGATTCTTGAAAGTTTTCTTGATTTTTAGCATGTAATTCTTGAATATTATCTTGAGTTCTTGATTTTATGCTTTAACCTATACTTTACATCCTAAATTGATGATCATCACGTACATTGTTTATTGTATATCTTCATTACTATGTGATTATGATTTAACCCTTGCAAATTCTTTCTGTAAATACTTGAATAATGAACTTAGAGGGATGTCACCGACTCATAGGTGATGGGTGTAGGTCCAAGAAACTCCCAGATATGTTTCATGATGATAGAACTCCGATGTGATGTGATGGTTTGATGTTTGATAGATAGTGAGGTGGTGGAGTCTTGTCCCTTACTCTGAGGTGAGGCTGAATGATTGATGAGAGATTGTTAAAATGTTTCCTTTTTCTTTAGACCGTTTTACATACAGTACATTTCACGTACTAACGCCTCTTTGGCGTTGCATCATTTTATGATGCAGATACTGTAGACAGAGGACTTCAGCAGCCTAATCGTTGAGGTTCAGAGCTTTCATTCCAATCCGTGGTGAGTCCTCCCCAGCACTTGGAGGATGGTTATTTATTTATCTTTATGTCAGTATTTCTTTTAATTGTGGTACTAATGGCCTATCATGGTGTCTTCTTAGATGTTAGTTATAGAGGCTTCGTAGACATAGACAGTTGATAGATAGTGTCGGGATGGTTTGATTCCCGTTTCCTTTCTTTGAGATATTTATTCATATTATCTTTTGTTAGTTGACTACTGTATTGAATTTTAAGTTGATGAGTTATTGAACAATGGCAAAGAGGTTGAGTGGTCCGCTTGGGGGCTAGCAATAGTCTCCAAGTGCCAACCACACCTAGGGTACCCTCCCAGGGCGTGATAGAATTGTTATCTATTGAAATTTATTATTATGTTGGATTGGTATATGTACATTGAGTAAGCACAAACTTTCTCAATTAACAAAGTTGATTAATTGATGTGGCGACCATGTTGTTACTACTATGAATGAAGTTTTACGAGGCAAGGTGGAAGTGGTTAATAGCAGATAAGAGAAGGAAAATAAGATCGAGATGGTTAGGGCATATGAAGATGAGGCGTGTTATGAGGTGTGTGAAAAATTGGTTGAAACAGAAGTTGAAAAATTTATTAGAGGTAGGGTGGAGAAAAACTAGCGGAAATGATCAGACATGCATGTCAAGCATAGCCCTAAATAGAAAGAAATGTAGATCAAAGATTGATAAACTATAAGGTAAGTAGGTAGTTGGGTGTTTTCACACTGAAAACATGTAACTCTTTATTAATAGTAATGTCACAGTCTAGTAGTTTTTTCCTTCAATATGCTGGTCTTAGTGGCCAATAAGAGAAGGAAAGTAGATCGAGATGGTTAGGACATGTGAAGACGAGGCATGTAAGGATTAAGGAGGTGTGTGAAAAGTTGGTCGAGATAGAAGTTAGGAGACTTAGAGGTAGAGCAGAGAGAAACTAGGAGGAAATGATTAGACATGTCAAACATAGCCCTAAATAACATAACCCTAAATAAAAAGGAATGGAGATTGAAGATTAATAGATTATAAGGTTAGTGGGTAACGGGGTGTTTTCACACTGAGAACATGTGATGCTTTGTTAATAGTATATTATGTCGCAGTCTCATCGTTTTTTCTTTCAATGTATATAGCATTATTTTTTTGTTATTCTTTTTCTTCATTTGTTCTATATCTTGCTATTTTGTTATCTTTCCTTTTTTTCGCTTTGAATTTTTTTCTTTTTCTTCGAGCTAATGATCTATCGACAACAATCTTTCTATCTTATAAAAATAAAAATAAAATTTACTATATTATATGCTCTTCAAACTTTGCTGATGAAATTACATTTGATTATTATTATTATTATTACCATTATTACCATATTGACATTAGGCACGTAAAGAGTTTCTAAATTAACTAAACACATCTAACATGGTCAAGTAACCTAAGCCATGAATAAATTTAGCTACATATTTAATTAGTGCATCATTCCTTTCTCCTTATAAGAACTTAAAATAATTATAATTTTTTTAGGCGCAAAGCAAAGTTAGGAGGTTAAAAGAAAAAAAAACAAATAATATTTATATTAGGATGCTATTAGATAAATGAGAAGTCAATTATGGAGACCACACCGTTGGAGTGGAGCCACGTAAGGTGACGAGGTTCGTTCAAATTTTCGTTAACGGAAATCAATATTATTCATGATATAAAGTTAAAGTTATTTTTATTATATATATAGCAGATATTAAACTCATTTTAACTTTTTTATATATTTACTTATTCATATTATGAATTTTTTTCCGTAAAAATGTTGATTCCGCTATTACATATGATGTTTAGTAGGGCATTACCAAATTGGTTTTCAGAAAGGAAAAGAAAAAAGCGGCAGAAGTAAAAGAAGCTTTTCCATTTTTTTGGTAATTTTTTCCAGACAACACGAAGCATCCAGACTTAAAAAGAAGATTTAAAACATTAATTATGTAATTTATTATTAGTTTTAAAGAAATAATAAATCAAATTTATTACTGTAATTTATTACATCACTGTGATTTCTTTACATTCAGAAAAGAAAAGTCATTTTGTTTTTAATTGATTTGTCAAGATAATGATCATTATTACGTACAGCTAATTGGCAAAATCATTTAAAATTAGCAATTAGCCCAACAACCTCCACTCTTTCAATCGATATTACTTCCATATCTTTTTATATGAATAATATGAATAAAAATTAATACGACTTTAACAAATATGATATTTAAGAATGAGTAATATAAAGGAAATGTAAATCACATTTCATTATATCAAATTATAAATAGTACAATAGAACTTGGACAATTATACATACATTACTCAAAATAGAATAAAAATTGGGGGTCAAAACCGACATATATCTATCGATTATAGGTCAAAATTGACAGACTTGATAATGTTGGAAAATGGTAGGATGATAGAAGAAAACTCACGAGAGTTGAAGGGAGAGCCTATCCCAGAAAAAATACCATAAAACTCATTCTAATACTTGAGTTTAATGTCACGCCCTAGGAGGGTATCCTATAAGTAATTGGCACTCGGAGACTTCTAGCCCCTAAATAAATCATCTAGTCTCATTGCATTCGTTCAATTAACTCATAAGCGGAAGATATAAAGAGAATAATAGACTATCAGTGGACTATCACAATCACTATCATATAAAGTACGTGTCACGATCCAAAATTTCAGGCGTGATGACACTCACCTAACCCACCAAGACGAGTCAGCCTAACACTTACTAATCCAAACTTAACAATAATTGCGGAAGATGAATAGACTAATACAATGGTTAATCATATGAATACCGACTATAACTATCACCCTCTTTTTTGTTTTTTTTCTTTGCTTTTAATCCTTTCTATAGGGCTGCGCGTGCATCCATATATATATATATATATATATATATATATATTAATTATTATAACTGAAAACCCTACTAACCTATTTTAATAAACATACTATAAGTAGTATAAGATGTTACATAAATTATCACTTTTATCAACTAATTAATTCAATTATCTAAACTTACTTCTCAATTAAATAATGAAACTATTGAATAGTCCAAAAAGTCTCTTTAAAATATTTCAAGATTAATATTTTATAATATACGAAACTCTATATCTCAAAACGGCTTAACGGGTTATTACATTATCCACCACTAAAAATAATGTTCGTCCTCGAACATAAGACAAAGGGAAGTGTCTCATTAGAAGTAACCAATAGCCTGACATATCCTTCTCAAAGTCGTTAATTGCTCTCACGTGACCTTATTTTTTAGATTCATTACATCAAAACGCACCAGCAGAATCATACTTATGACCCAACATGAAATTTGTCTTCCAGAAGTAATACCAAGTTAGAGGCTAGCCGATGAACCAAACTTGAATAATAATTGCCAATTGCAGTGTACCAATCATCCCCAAACCTCATCCAAGTTATGCAAATGATGCAATGCAATGTCAAATAATAGTGATGCATGTCTGTCCTAGTGATACACACCCGCTGCCTCACAGACCGGGACCCATGGGGGTCACACATGGACCATGTATCTGTCGCGGCGTGCGACCCGACCCTCGAATTATAGTATCCGTTGCCGGCAAAGACCTCGGCATCATAAATTCGCCGGCAAAGACCTTGGCATCATAAATTCATCGGCAAAGACCTCGGCATCATATATTCTCCGGCAAAGACCTTGGCATCATATATTCGTCGGCAAAGACCTCGGCATCATATCTTGATCTGTAAAGACCTCGGTCCTAATATTTTCTTTTTCTTTTCTTTTTTTTACTAGCCGGAACTATTTTCCTTCGGCTTTGGAAAGCCTGCATAAATTCATCTCTACCCCCAGAACACTCAATTGTACACACATTGGAGAAATATTTCAATCAAAGTCTACATAAATTCATCTCTACCCCAAAATACTCAATTGTATACACATTGGAGGAATATTTCAATCAAAGCCTACATAAATTCATCTCTACCCTAAAACACTCAATTGTATACGAGATGACAAATATTAATACAACTCACAACAACATAGTCTCGATACAAACTCAAAAATATATTTCAAAACAGAATTTTCATCACCTAACCATACTTTTCAATTCAAATACCATAAATGTTGCAATATCCTCAATCTCAATACCATCACAACCTTAATAACATTCACATC
>DF360469.1:44191-61721 GCA_000787875.1 Solanum virginianum | reverse complement strand
AAAGCGGCAGCCGGACGACAGTACCTGCCAGTGGGCGGAAAGGGAGGCGACTATAGCGTTAAGGACGTTCTGCCTTAGATATGCCGTGCCAGGCCTTGTCTGCACAAAGCGGCAGCCGGACGACAGTACCTGCCAGTGGGCGGAAAGGGAGGCGACGATAGCGTTAAGGACGTTCTGCCTTAGATGCTGAGGCGTTCGAATGGCACAACTGGTCGAGAGCTTTCGCCGCTCTCCTGATGAGCCTATGGCAGGGCGAAATCGGTTGATCCGTACGGGGGCGAGGCAAGCCTTTGAGGGGTGGAACCTCTGGGCGCCATACGGCTCTTATTTGGTTATGATTTCAGGGAATATAAAGGATGACTATATACTTTCTTGGCTAAAGTATCAAGAATAGTAAAATTCTTTTTCATAGACTTTGAGAAATCAATAAGTCACATAATTACGAATTAGTATGATAGACTAAGGCGATATCTTGGATATAGAATTATAGATGCTCTGACTATTTTGATGAGTGGTGGATGACCTATATATGAAGTATATGTATTTAAACTGAGATTACGATATTACTATATATATATACAGTCACGTCCTTATATATTTTGATCATTTCTATATTGTTGAACTTGTGTTTTAGCTTTTTTAGAGTCTGTTTACTTTAGTGTGAGTGTAACTTGTGAACACTTTTCTTAATATCCAGTGTAGCATCTAATCTTTGTTATCAGTGTATGTAAGCTTGTGGGGAAGATAGGGGATACAAATGTGCTAGCTCTAAGTAATGTTGGTATTCTAATGATATTTTTCAAAATATTCCTGGTAAATGAACTGTATAACAATTGCTACTACATCCACATGAACTTGCAAATTTAATAAGGAAAAAATAAACAAACAAGCAACTTACCTTTGTAGATCTTGAAGACGAAGCAGTGTAGTAGAGCCTGGAGGGAAAAGTACATTATTATGTCTCCTTGAGTTGAAATAAAATAGATAATATGTAATTGCTCCGACGGTCAGTGATCGCAGTAAGATTTTCCCCTTTAGTTTCTGAATGTGCTATGTCAGTCGAAACCTACCTTGCTCGGACTCTTCAAAAATATTATGGGGTGCACGTAGAATCCTTTTAAAAGTAGTGAATTTTAGAGTGTTTGACATGAGTGTGGCTACATTTTTGAAGAGTCCAAACAACTTAGGTCTTATACAAAACTTATGTATACATCTGATGGAAAAAGCAACAGACGAAGGAACTTCACCGTGTTAAGTTGTCATAATCAGAAGAGTATCAACTTTGCTAATTAATTATGCATTTACTGAAAAACTAGCATAATATGAAAACAAAAACAGTTTAATATCCTATGACCTCCACCATTTTGCTATAACAAAAACCTCTTGGTGTTCATTCTACCATACCAAAAGGTGAGTTTTAGATCATTTTTCCGTGTAAAATAGTAAGAGGCCTAGAGGTGCTGCTATCATCTGATTTTATATAAAAACTGTGTTTGCTTGATTATGTGATTTTTTTTTTTGGTATTAGTTTTGTTCAATGTATTCGAAAACACGATAGAGTGTAACTTGGATGTCTATCAAGTTTGAAAATGTAAAAGATCCTTATATTTATTTTTCCATGTGGATTAACCAAAGGTTCACAACCTTAAAATCAATTCTAAAGTAAAATTTGTGAATGTAAATCCGGTTGGCAAGTGTTCGCCTTATGGCAAAAGAAATTTACAAAATGATGGGGACTTAAGAGCATACTTACCTTTTTATCAACGGTGGTTGAAGAATGTTCCATGTCATAAGGTAGCTAACTTTTGCATATTCTTGATGTGAAGTGCAAGTGAGAATATATCCAACTGCATGTTTGAAATTGTCACTTTTATATGTACTATGTATACTTGCAGGTCTCCATCTTAAGAAGAAAAATCAAGAAGCTTTTCTTACTCAAAAAATGTAGCCATCACATATATTTTTAAGTTCAAGTGAAATATGATTTTAGATGGATAAAAATGTAATGGTGTGTACATTTGAATTTAATTTTTCAATACTCAAGTTTGTGTAATTATAATCAAAGAAATTTTATGTAAATATCATTGCTATTGTTTGGTGATGTTTGCATTCTTTATTTAAATGCACTAGCTAGCTTACTTTGCATATACAAAAGGAAGACTGACGTTGGGCGTGCTGGGCCCGTGCTCTTGCCTTTCTAGTATGTATCTATATATATATATATATATATATATATATACACACACATATAAAACATAGGCACATTTTATAGAAAAACATAGGCACATTTTATAGAAAAACATAGGCACATTTTATTCATAAAAAACAGTCAAAAGTTATATGAAGTATAACCTGAAAGTCATAGAAAGTCAAAAGGAGAACGACGACGAAGAAGAAAAATCAGAAGGAGAAAGGGGAGGAAGGAAGAAGAAGAAGAAAGAGGAGGAGGAGAAGAAGGGAAAGAATGTCCAACGAAAAAAAGGGTAAGAAGGTCCAAGAAAAAGAAGGGAAAGAAAATAGGAGGAAACCTCTCATTTCAGCATATCATCTCGCTCAATTCAAAAAAAAAAGAAGAATCTCTGGAGTTGGTTTAGTTGGAATAGCTACATACTTTAGGAGGAGAAGGAAAAAAATGAGGAATAAGAAACTGGACATAATTACAATATGTAATTACATAAAAAAAATTATTTTTTCCTTTTCTTTTCTTTTTTGTTTTAATTTATTTTTTATTTCAATTATTTTTATTCTAATATTTTTTTTAAAAAATTATATTTTTTATTTTATGGTTTTTCTTTAAACTTCTTTCTCATAATCAACTTTTATTTCTTCATTGATTTCATTTATTTATTCATATTATCTATTTATTTATTTTATTTTTCATTAACCTAATTGTGTTAGTATTTTAATTTTTTAAATTAAAAGAGAATTCAATATTGATAAGATTATAGAGTTACTTTTTTTTATAAAGCATATTTATGCATGTTATGTTAAAATTTGACATAAGAGTATTATTTTTAATTTTTATTTTAAATTTTTAAATTTATGCTATATTTTCAGTTTCATTTATTTTAGTAGTATTTACTTGATATTTCACACTGTAAGCCATGTGTTTTTTAGTTTGACTTGATAGATTTTTTTAATATAATGTTTTAATAATTTTATTACATTACGTTAATGAAATTAGATGCCGACGCCTGCGTCAGCGTGACCCCAATATTTGTTATTTTTGTGTCTTAATTTATGTGATATACATAGAATTTGTCAAATATCATTATTTATAGATTGTTTATACTTATCTAGATTTATAGTAATTTTTACGTAATTTTCTAATTAAATAATACGTATTATTTCTTCCATCTCCTTTCATATAGCGTCAATAGATTAATTTTAATAATTAATTAAATTTTTTTGTTTGTTTTTTTAAAATTTTAAAATCGGGTAGCTGAACCAGGTACATGAATGGACAGTGTCTGCTAAAGCATACATAGAACTGAAGCAGATATGTAGTCCAATTGTTGCCTGCTTCAGTTGCTCCGTAGCCTCCACGTCAATGGATAGCTGCCTGCTAAAGCAAGCAGCTGAAGTAGGCATATCGTCCAATAGTTGTCCGCTTCAGTTGCTCCGTAGCCTCTTCTATATATTAAAAAAAATATATTACTATTGCTAATTATGTAAATTTATGGTAATTTTTCTAATTAAATAATACATACTATTTCTTTTGTCTCCTTTTATGTGATGTTGATAGATTAATTTCATAATCATTTAATATTTGTATTTGTTTTTAAAAAATTTGAAGTTGTTAAACATCATGATAAAAAAGAAATATTACTATTGTTAATTATATAGATTTATGGTAATTCTTACGCAGTTTTCTAATTAAATAATACATACTATTTCTTTTGTTTTCTTTTATGTGATGCTGATAGGTTAATTTCAATAATCATTTAAATTTTGTATTTTTTTTAAAAAAAATAGAAGCTGTCAAATATCACGATTTATATTATTATTTTTTTATACTTATCTAGATTCATGGTAATTTTATGTAGTTTTCTAATTAAATAATATATGTTATTTCAAAAACCATTTAAATTTTGTATTTGTTTTTAAAAAATTTGAAGCTGTCAAATATCATGATTTATAGTGTTTTTTTATACTTATCTAGATTCACAGTAATTTTTATGTAGCTTTCTAATTAAATAGTATATGTTATTTTTTTTGGTTCCCTTTTATGTGACGTTGGTAGATTAATTTCAATAATCAACTGAATTTTTTATTTGTTTTTAAAAACTTTTAAAATCAAGTAGCTGAAGTGAACACGTCAATAGGTAGTTGCCTGCTTAAGCAAGTAGGTGAAGCAAACATGTTGTCCAACAACTGCTTGCTTGAATTGCTCCATAAATTTTAAAACCAAGCAGCCAAAACAGGCACATAAATGAGCAGCTGTTTGCTTAAGCAAACAGCTGAAACAGGCATGTCGTCCACCAGCTGCCTACATTAGCTGCTTTGCTTGTCTTCTATATATAATAAAAATTAACGTTTTTGTCAAACATGCATTTCACGATATTCATAGAAATCTCGTACTTTTAGTTTTTACTAGTTTTTTCGATATATGTGTTGCACATTTATTTCAAATTATATAGATGTGATATATGTACGACAATAGTTGCATTAAAATATTTTTCACGATACAAAAAATAATTAAAAAATAATTTATGAAAGTCTCAGTCGATTATCTATGGACATCCAAGGGGGAGTGTTATAAATACATTGAATAAGTGGATTGTCCATTTAATTAATACATGAACTACTTACATTTATGTATACATGTTCCCTAGGTTCTATGAACCATTTTGGATAATAATGTATCTATTAAGTATGACATATAGTATCGTGACTTTTGAAGTGATTTCCCAACTAATAAATAAGGTTATCATTCACCATTTTAAGTGGAGATAAAAAGACTTTGAATATGACCTCTACACTTCTACTCTCCATATTTCTTGTTCAATATTACTTATATTTTACAACAAGCACAAAAGGAATTTTAGAAAATAAATTAAAATAAAAACGAAAAAGAAGAAATTAGCAACTAAGCTTACAAATTATATCACTAATAATAATTACCCCCAATTTATGACCTTCTTGAAAAGAGAATTGAAGAGGGTAAAATACACCTGATTATAATTTTCCCTCTTTAATTTTGATAACTACTTTATAAAAAGGGAAAATACACAAGTACCCTCCTAAACTATAATTAAAATCTTAGAAACACATTTAAATTTTAATTTGGTCCTATTATTTCTCTAAACTTATTTTTTTCGTAATTAAATACCCCTTATTTGTCTACTTAACACACTTAATCAGCTAAATTATATTGTGTGTAGTACACACGTGGACCCCACATTCCACGTAGGCAAAGAAGGGGCATTAAATTATGAAAAGAAGAAGTTCAGAGGAGTTAATAGGACCAAGTAAAAGTTTAAGTGTGTCTTTGAAATTTTGGTTATTAATATTAACAAATTAATATTTTGAATGATCTCTATAATAAAATTAAAAAATCATCCAAATGAATATAGTTGGTATAAAAATATATCAAAGATTTGGCCCAAACACACTTCACACAGATATTGCACAACTGCACAGTCGAAAAATGAGTACTATTTTTTATTTCGTTATATATATATATGCAATATAAGCATTTGACACATTACATAAATTGACCCCTTAACTTGGAGCGAAATTTTAAGTTGGAACTTAAACTTTCAAAGTGCACAAATAGGCACTCCAATTTGCCCTTTTTTATCAAGTAAACACAAAGTGATGATATGGCAAAACATGTGTTTTACACGTAAAAGGGGGCGCGTGAGTGCTATTTTTTCGAAGATTTCAATAGTAAAAAAGGCTTGAATTGTCATTTTTACCCCTACTACATCCCTTTATATATAAACCATTATTTTTCAAATTAAAATATAATTTTTTCCTTCTTTCTAGTACTAATCTTCAAGATTTTTTTTCTAGTTTTTGACATTAAAAAAATATTTTATAATTTAAAATTTTTTAAAAAAATAAATATACGTAAAAAATTAAAATGTACAAAATTTGAATTTTTCGTGAAATTATTTTTTATTTTTTTGTATGGGCGTGGGGGTGGGTGGAGGAGGGCTGGGGGATGGTGGTCCGAGGTGGAGTAAAAAAAATTAAAATTTATAAAATTTGAATTTTTTGTAAAATAATTTTTTATTCTTTTGTATGGGTGTGGGGGTGGTGGTGGGGGAAAGAGGAGCTGGGGGATGAGGGTTCGGGGTGGAGTAAAAAAATTTAAATTTTTCATAAAATAAATTTATTTTGATCAATCACAAATGTTTCTTTCACTTTTTTTTAACTATAAATAAGTAGAATAATGTTAGATGCCATGACATTTTCTTTTTTTTAAAAAATACAAATAGGTGGAATAAGTTTATGATGTGGCATAATGAGATTGGACATAAAATCCATGTCATAGAGAGTGTATTTCACATACATGGGCTACTGTACATCTGTGCCTACTTGATAAAAAACGAGCAAGTTGGAGTGACTATTTGTACACTTTGAAAGTTTGAGTTCCAACTTAAAATTTCGCTCCAAGTTAATGGGCCAATTTATGTATTGTGCCTAAGCATTTTAATCAAGTTTTGAAAGAAAAAGAACTAGAAGATCGGAATTTCTTACTTGAAGTCAAGTAGCGGGTCGTAACATATGCTCTCAAATTTCCTCTCCTAATTTTTTTGATCTAAAAATACACATTGACTTTTTTTTAACTCGAACATATCCCTAAAACTAATAGATCAGATTATATAATAAAATTTGGAGATATAAAATAATTATTATTCTTAAGTTTGTGTGTTATTTTTTATAAGCAAACTTTAAATAAATATTTTGATTTATTAAAAATTGTAATTTAAAATGCACAACTACCTTCCAGATAATAACCAAAATCCTAAGACACTTAAACTTTTACTTGGTCCTATTACCCCTGAATCTATTTCTTTTTATAATTTAATGCACGTTATTTATTCTTAATCGTATGCCTAAATTTTTGTGTGTAATATATGCACGAACTTCATGTATTATATAGATAAAAAAGGGATATTAAATTATAAAAAAATAAATTTAAGAGGTAATAAGACCGTTTAAATTCTTTCTGGAATTTTGATTTTAGGTCGGAGATAATTGCATTTTCTCTTATAGAAACAAACTTGTCAAATTGCCTTCAGTTGCACCCAATTCCAACAGAGCCGAAAATTTCATAATCTATGCACATGAAAAAGGGAGAGGAAGCCACGAGTAAAGGAATACCAATCGATTGGGACAAGATATTCAACAACGACGACCCTACGGCGGAGCTTGTGGTTAACTCCGCCTTACCACGGCTGCCTGCAGAAAAACATCAACTGATTGCCATGGATGGAGAAGAGCTCAACGAAGGACTTTCGAACTTATCAAATACAGAACTGACCGACAAAATTGCTAGGCTAAAAAAGTCTCTGTCCGGCAGCATTGGTGCTAGGTTACCCGATGGAGGTGAAAAACTTAGGGCAAATATCAAACTGCACGAGGATGAATTAAAATGGAGGAAACGGCTCGATTCTGATCAGGTTTGATTTTTGACTTTTATAAAATTCCTCTTTGTTTATCACTGATTAATTTCACAGTTCCTTTTCTTCCTCGTGCATTCACTGCATTTGGTGAAATTCTAATGAGAGCAACTTGCTACAATTCTATTATTGACTAACTTCTGATTAGTTCTATGCTTTACTGTCAGCAGTTTATTAAACTGCAGTGTGTAGCAGCTGCATGTTGGCCTTTTCTACTAAAAACAAGAAAAGGAAGTATGTAGCATCTTGTTACAATTCAGAGAAGTTTGAACTAGGATTAGTGCGATTCTGAACTATGACGAGTACCGTTCCCTGCAAAATGTGGGTTTTTATATGGATTTAGCATTCTCTATGAGTTAGGGTTGGAAAGTTTTCTATTATTATTCACAATTTTGGTAGAGAAGGCAGTGAAGCCGACCACTCAGTGTTTGATTGTCATATTTCACTTGGTCAATGTGTTAATCTGGTAGTATATGTAGGCAACATAGTTATTAGACTCCTTATAGAATATGATTGAGGTCAACCAGTTAAAGAAATGTCTTGCCAGAAATTTTCAAGCCAAGGAGCTTGATCATTTAAACTCTACCTCCTTGGCATTGACATCACCTAGTCAAGAATGGTATATTATTATTTGACATATGAAGTATATGTTAGATATTCTTAAAGAGACCAATATGATGGACTGCAAAGCTGTGATAGTCCCATGGATTTAATTTATGTTTGTTACCTGACTAGGAGGATCCATGTCAGATCCTATAGGATAATGAAGTCTGATTGGGAAATAAACTATCTCACTCTTCTCAGTTCTCAGACTAGGCATTCTTTTTGCTATAGATATAGTAAGTATAAGTATATTCATGCAATCTTCATGTGAGATGCTTTTTACAGATTTTAAGATAAATCAAGAAAGCACCAGATCAAGTATTGCTCTGTATGAGACCATGATAAAAAAGGAACACTCATAGTATAGGATACTTAAATGCAGATTAACCAGTTCACCAATTGATTTATTATCTATATCTGGACACTTATATCGTCGAAAAGTAAGTGACAGAGCATTGTCACTTGATCTATCTCTGTAGCTTAGTATTGGCTCGCAACAATAGCTTGTGAGTTCATGTGGGTTAAATATATTTAGAGAATTGAATTCTACAGATTTATGGAAGAAAGTTATGTTTTGATAATTGAGAAGCATTGCGTATAATTCAGTTTTTAGTGAAATATTTAGCATATAGAAATGGATTGCCACTTTTAACAGGTTTTGCCCTTAATTTGCTCCATTTTAAGGGAATCTTGAATATTAATGCTAATAAGAACAATGAAATCTGGAAGTCAAGCTCATTCATGATACGAAGTTGTGAAATTAGCAAATCAACCTTGGGGAACTTATCTCATACAAGAATATACAGAAATTCTCTTGTATGCCAGAGAAGAAATGAAATTGCAGTGGAATTAGAATTAGGGTTTTTCTTTGGGAAGATTAAATGGGTAAAGAAGCCAAGTGGCCATTCAGATTGGAGCTGACTTTACACGTGTCGTGAGATCACGTTTAAATGAAGAGTAAAAAAAAAACATTTTAAGTTAATCTGACAACTCAGAATATAAGGAACGATCTGGTATATCTTTTTGCTAGACTACAGCATTGTCACATTAATCCCCAGGCAGTTGATAAGCTCAAATGGGGACACCAAAATGGAGTTTTCGCAATCAAGGAAGGGTATCAACAATTGTGCTCCAGGAACCCCATGGTAGACTACTGGCCTTGGAAACTCGATTGGAGGACCAAGTTACCTCCTAATTTTGCTTGGTTCACCTGGACAGCTCTATATGAGGCATGTCTTACCCAAGACAACATAAAGAAAAGGAAAATCCAGTTCCCAAACAGCTGCCAGATGAGCAAAAAAGAGGTTGAAACCCCTAGACACCTTCTTCTTCATTGTGAGGTGGCCTCAGAATTATGAAGCATGTTTTTTAATCTATCTGGTCTCAGGTGGACTACACCACTCACAGTTAAGGATGCTTACGAGAGCTGGAGCCTATGGAAAGTAGGCAAAGCCATTAAGAAGATCTGGATTATGATACCTCTTTGTATTTTTTGGAGTATTTGGTTAGAGAGAAATAGGAGATGTTTTGTGGAGAGTCAACTGCTTTAGGCATTTTGAAAGCCAAATGTATTGCAGATATGTTTAGTTGGTCCAACTTGTATCCTGTTCATGCAGAACAAATTCAGGATTTTATTAACTAACTAAATCTGGCTTAGATAGTTTGTATAGTTAGCCAGAGACTTTTTGTAAGCTCAAATGCCATATCTTGTAATTTTTGCATCTTCTTGATGCGGTTATTAATATCACTTGCTTTATTACAAAAAAGAAATATAAGGGTTAGATGGAGTTTGGTTACACAATTGGGCCAGGTGCCAATTAAAAAAGCCATCAACAGATAGGGTTGAGGCAGTTATGAAAATCTGGTAAATCCAATTCTCTTCTATCTTGTTTTTCTCTCTTCAGTCTTCTTCTTCTTCTCCTCTCTTTCTAGATCTTCTACCCCAATCTCTTACAGGATATTCACCATTGTTGGAAGAAAATTCAGCTCAAGATCAGCTTAATTTGAGTGGGAATTGTAATTTGTAATAGCCAACTTCCAGTCAATAAAAGTTCAATTTATTAGCTGTAATTGTATCAATTACAATAAGCATTACAAGTGGTATCAAAGCAATTTTTGGCACCAATGGCTCATGATAACTATTGCGAAAACTCAAGCTAAAACAATGGAAGAAAATGTCAGTGTCGAGGTGTAGCTGCAAGCACACATGGAGGAGGCACACTAGAAATTTAGCCCCAAATGGTGTAGCTGTTGCATCTACTCCATGATTTATTTAAGAGTAGGGTATCATCAAATCAAAATGGGGAACAAGGACATTTAAAAGCCAACTTTTAGGACTCATTTGGGGCACTATGAGTTTAAAGTTGTCTTTTGGGCTAGCTAATGCCCCTGCCACGTTTCAATCATTGATAAATCGCGTTTCAAAAATATTTGAGGAGATTTCTCCAAGTGTTCCAATAGTGTATATTAGAGTGATAAGGATATGTATGACTGAGCCAAAACTAGGTAAGAACGGTGGGAGGAGACTCAGAGTATTTTCCTGTTAAGATGGGACTTAATCAAGGATCTGTGTTGAGCCCTTTTCTTTTTGCATTAGTAATGGATGAGTTGACACAATCTATCCAGGAGGAGGTGCTATGGTGTGTGCTATTTGCAGTACTGATTGATGAGACTTGGGCTAAAGTTACTAATTGATTGGAAGGTTTGGAGATATACTTTGGAATCCAAAGGGTCCAAACTGAGCAGGACCATAACCAAATACTTGGAATGCAAATTTAGTGTTGCGAGAGATGAAGCACAGACATTGAAGTGACGCTTGCCACTCAACCTATTCAAAAAAGAGAACTTTAAGTATTTTGGGTCCATCATCTAGAGTAGTGGCGATGTCGACGATGATGTCACACATTGGCTATTCAAAATGTCTACTGCGTACCACCCCAAGCAGATGGATAGATAGAGTGGCTAAATAGATATCTCGAATCATACTTAAGGGTCATGATTTTCTCTAACCCAAGGCATTGGCTTAAGTGGTTGGCCTTTGTCAACTGGTGGTACAGAACCAACTACCACACTTCCCTGCAGACCACCCCCTTCAAAACTGTAGCGTGCGTAGCCCAAAGGCTGAATATGCTTCAGAATCTCAAAGACAACCTTGAAGTTGCACAAGCTCGCCTGAAATTCTGTGTTGATCATAACATAACGGACCGTATATTAGAAGTGGGCGACTATGTCTAGCTTAAGCTACAACCCTACCAACAGGCTTCCGTGGCCATTCATAGGAATCTGAAGCAAGTGCAAAATTCAACGGGCCTTACGTTGTAGTGGAGTGTATTGGTACAGTAGCTTGCCATTTGACCTTGCTGCCAAAGTCATGCATGCATCTGGTCTTCCATATTTCTCAGCTCTAGAAACGTGTCAAACTCACCATCCCAGTGCAATCTCAGCTTCCTATTTGTGATTGAGAAGGCCGCGTGCTGATCCAACCCCTTGCTATTTTACAGCATTGCATAGTGAAGTCAAATAATGCGGCAGTGGTGAAAGTGTTAGTCATTGGTTAAACATGAGCCGAAGGAGGTGACATGGGAAGATTGGGGCTATGTCCAAGGACAGTTTCCCGACTTTGTTGCTCAGCTCCAACCTTGAGGACAAGGTTGATTTCGTCGAGTGGGCATTGTTATATGTCGGAGAAGAAATGAAATTGCGGTGGAATTTAGAATTAGGGCGTTTTTTTGGAGATTAAATGGGGTAAAGAAGCCATGTGGCCATTCGGATTGGGGCCGACTTGACATGTGTTGCGAGATCGTTTAAATGAAGAGTAAATCCAAGGAAGTTAATCAGATGGCCCAATTAAAAGGGTTAGTTGGGCCAGCTTGAATTCGGTTACGCAATTGGGGCAATTGCCAATCAATAAGCTATCAACAGATTGGGCTGGGGCAGTTATGAAAATCTGGTAAATCCAATTCGCTTCTCTCGCGTTCTTCTCTCTTCAATTTTCTTCTTCTTCTCCTCTCTTTCCAAATCTTCTACCCTAATCTCTTACAGGACATTCACCATTGTTGGAAGAAAATTCAGCTCAGGATCAGCTTTAGTTTGAGTGGGAGTTGTAGTTAGTAATAGCCAACTTCAATCAATAGAATTCCAATTTCTTGTCTCTAATTCTATCAATTACAATTAGCATTACACATACACAAAAGAAAGATTGCTTCAGCTTCTTAGCACACTTCTTTACATTGAAAATATGTTGTTGTAAAAAACAATGTTCTGCGTAAGACATCTGTGTCCTAAGGAGCAAGCTTAAACTAATTTTTGTTTTTTGGGGTAAAAACAAAATTATATTGATGCCAAAGTAATATTTACAATCCAACTAGGAGTAGACCTCCTTCTCAAAGAAAGTTTGCAGCTATAGCTATCTACAAGGACAAATATTCTGAAAGACTAGACTATTACAAGTAAAGAAACTGTACTACATCAATAAGTCAAACGAAAAAACAATTGTTCTGTTACAGGAACTAGCCTATAGATCAACAAAGTCATGACATGATATTAAGGCTGTTCAAGAGATCCTTCCACTTCTTGCTGTCTCTGCTTCAAATATGCATATTCAGTGCTTTCTCCGCAAATTCTAACCTCTGGAAGTGGCCTTTTTGGAATCTGAGATTATTCCTTTCCCTCTAGATGGGAGAAACTGTCGTCGCAAACATATAACTTATAACTGCCTCTCTTCCAGTTCTTTTATTTGCCCACGCTAGCCCAAAAAGTTCTTCTGGCCAACAACCAATACCCCTATGGAAGCCTAGCCATCAAGCATTCTGGTCCAAAAGTTAGTTGTACAGGGTCAGAGAATACTCACTCTATTGGCACATGAATCCCAAACTTAAGCAATCTATATACTGTGGCTAATCTTCTCTAAACAACTAACCGTAGACAGAATTTATGCTTAGGGGGAATATTTTGCTAAAAAACACTACCTTACCATCTGATATGATGGCATGAGCTGAGTATAGAGTTTCATAAATGAGAATATGCCTCCCACCCCATGGATTAGCGTCTAGTTAAAAGGTCCCCCTAAAGTCAAGTAGCCTGCATTGCAATCCAGGATCTTCCTGACTACCCAAATTGCATAATCTGGGATAGTATGATTCTTCACATTCTCCCTTTTCAAATAATACTCATAAACCCACTTGATCCACAGACAGTCTTTCTTGGCAGCCACAACCCATAATTGTTTAAGACTAGTAACATTTTCCACAAGGCAAGATTCAGGATGTTAAGCCCTCCTGCAGCTCTTGGGGAGGAAATCCTGTCCCAAAAGACAAGATACTTTCATTGACAGTGTTGCTGCGCCTGTCCAGCGAAAGGATCTGCAGATCTCCTCTATAAGTTTCAATATCTTCTTAGGTAACGCAAGGATTTTGCCCAATAAATTTGAATATCAAAGACCACTGACTTAATTTATTGAACTCTTCCTGCATATGAGAATAACTTTGCTGGCCAACACGTTATCCTTTCTGTGATTCTATCACCAGTGACATGCATTGGCCAATTGTGAGCTTTTTGGAGGATGGGAGACACCCACGTATTTGAAGGGGTTTTCTCCTTCATATAGCCAAGAATAGATAAGATTTCCGGTTTAATGCTTGATTCCCACCACTCAGATAGATTGAGCTTTTGTTTGGATTGGCCTGAAGTCCTGAGGCATCTGAGAACCTTTGACAGAACTTTGAAACTGTTTTGGAAGATGGTTCCTGTAGTCATTGATTGGTTTATTTGGAATGAGATAAACCACAGGTGTTTTGATGGGATTTCAACTCCTCTTCATACTCGATGTTCACTTTTTTTGTTCAGTTGGAGTTCTCTCCCCTATTAATAGAATTGACAACTTCCTGGACTTTGTTAGCTCCATCGGTATTGTGTAATCTAACTTTGTTTCTACTCCAAAAGCTTAGTAGATTTTGATTTTAACTTTTGCTTTTGTAATATGGCACCATCCAGTTGCTTGCCTTTTGTCAATGAAAACTTCTTACTTCATCGAAAAAGGCAGTCTTCTAATAATCCTCCTGTTCTTTCAGATCTTCAGCTTCATAAAATTATTCTTTTCACAAGGACCATTCTGAATTCTGTTGTGCTGCGTTCCAGCTTTTCCTTCTTGTATTGTAGATCCTAGCACCATAGTAAGATGGCATAAAGCTCTTACTGAAACCCATAACAACATTATTTCATAATGGAAGTTGCATGAGTCTTGACTTTAAATTCTGCATTTTTGTTGTTTTTCCACAATCATGCCATTCATAGTATAGGTGGTTTCTGAATTTGATTTATAATGGTAATGATATTCTCAGTTATTCCACAGTCCACCTTCAAAAGAATATTTTTTTTCCCTCTTTAATGATAATATAGTTGAGCATCCTTGTTATCTTTGTGTTGACACGAAGTTGATGGGTACGTGAGGCATGACTTCTGTTCAGTTGGTAAGGTCAATACTTCTGGTCTCTTTGTGTGTGTCGGGACTATGTTAAGTTTTTCTGTCATCTTTACTCTATAAGTTCTTATATATTTAAATTAAGGGAAGTTCTTTTGGGGAAAACGGGAGTACAGAGGCAGAAAATCTTTGGACTTCGTGAGAGGTGAACGAGCATAATCAATTGTATCACGTGACTTCTGCTTTGGTGTCCATAGGAACTTTTGAAAAGTTGGCCCAACATTTATTTTACAATCTTTTTCGTTCTTTAGCTTAACATCTAATCATCAACTCGGGGCTTACAACGATGAATTGTTTTCTTGATATCACCTAGAGGAACTATACTTGCATAGTTGATGCATCATTCTTTTATTGACCCTTCATCTTTTTTGCTGTATATTTGTTACTTTCAGCTTAATTCTAACAGACTCCAGGAGCTTTGCTCTCTCTTGAATTCCATGCTTGCATATAGTGCTGAAACTGATGCATGAATAAGTAGTGCACGTCCTGCCTATGCCTAGTGTGCCTACTGGCCATCTTGAAGAGATCTACAGTTCACTCTAGGTATTTTTGCCAGTTTCTTCATACAAACAGGCATGTATACGGGCAACTATGTGGGAATCAGAACTAAATCTTATTTGTCACTTTAGTTTGCTTTACTGAAGTAATTAGTTCAAAAAGGAGAGCCTGAAAGTTGGATGCAACTTTATAGATGTACCTTGTAACTTCAAGCCACAGGCTTCACTATCTCCGTCCTTTTCAAGTCCACCTTTTGCTGTTTATTTTCTAAGCAAGTTGAAAGCAGGACAGTCTCATTCTTAAACTCATTTCTCTTCTTCCTCTTGAAGTCAACCATTAAATTTTGCTACTTTTGCTTATTGAATTGCAGGCTGAGTCCAAACCAGCCAATGCTTTCCAGGAAGAATTATATTCTCTGAATCCTTGTGACCGCAAAAAGACATTAAACAACCAGTTTTCACAAAGAAAAAGACACAAGCGAGAGTTGTCGTCACAGGAAACACCTTATAAGTCTCCTGTAGACAAAGGTGAACAAGTTTTAAAAGTTGATCTAAAAGGAAGGGTTTCTTGTGCTCGTTCTAAAGAAAATATCACCAGGTCTTTCTCAGAGAAGTGTGTGTTTTGTTTTTTGGGTTCTATTTCCCCTAACTTTCTTAGACAATTTGTCGGCTCTATCACTTTATTCTTGCTGTTGTTATTTTGGTTATTACTTGAAGTTCACTCATTAATTAGTTTTTTTGAGATGAGATAATAAATCATTAGGAATTAGTGTAATTGAATAAGGTTCATTGCGAATGATGGGTCCACTAGTTTTTAGTTTAGATCAATGGGAGTGTCAAAGCTGCTCCTGTTTTTTCAGAGGCCTAAATTAGAAAAGAAAAAAAATGCTGTTCATGTTTTTGCTTATAAGTTATGTACTGCTGAAAAGAAGAAAAATCATGTTTAATACTTGATATTTCAAACAAAACGTTGATATTTCTACTTTCTGCCATCTGAAAACTTTGTCAACCTTCATGAAATAGAATACTTTGTCACGACTCCTCTGTATATTTTAAACATGACTTTTTCTCAAAAGGTTATGTACTGCTGTAAAATATGTTGAAGAGTCTTGACAAAGTATTCTATTTCAGGAAGGTGGGTGATGTTTTCAGATGGCCCAGAGTAGAAAATCTCAACTTTCAGTAATATACAACTTTCAGTAATATGGAGTATTAAATACGACACTGCTTCTTTTCAGCAGTTGTACTTTACTGACTTGCTGTAGAGTAACATACACAAGAGTGTATGGATTGTAAAAATGGTTTAATATATCTCTGAACAATGTTCATTTCTATGATTATGTGATTGTGCAGTAGCTCCTGAATGTGATCTCTGTAGTTCTTATTCTGCAACTATCCTTGACTACTTTAATTACACTCCTTTTGCTGCAAGTATTTCAAAAGAACTATAATTTTTAAGTCGGTAGTTATTATGAATATAAGCTGTAGCACAAAGGCATCTACTTTACAACATAAAGCATTGGGTCCTTTAGAATTTATGGCCAAGCAATGAGAAAAAGGAAATTCCTGCAGCCTAATATTTGATCGCCCTACCTTTTTGTATACTCATATTTCGTAATCAGTTTCATTCAACAATCGTTGTGGATAATTCTTTATCTTTGATATTCCTACCCTTTCGTATACTGATGTTTCTTATTCAATTTCATTCAACTTTCTTTTTGGATAATACTTCTTTCTACTTTGTTAAAATAGGAATAGGAACAACAGTAGCGTGTAAAATCCTACTAGTAATGGATTAGTATATAAAATCTTACTTGGAAAGAATTGTATTATAGTGTATGTAAATAGAGTCTCCGTGTAATTTTCTAGAGACACATTTCAATAGTATTCTTTTCCAATATTTCTCACATGGTATCAGAGCTTCTACGATCCTGATAGAGAATCAAAGAGCTTCTGCTATCGATGGGCGGCTATGACCCATATATGCCGCTTGTCTGGCAAATGGTTATGTTAACAAAAGTAAGGGCAATGATATATGCATGATCACCATATTCAGGAAAGAAAACTCAGTCAAGACAGGTCACCGTGCACCATTTCTGGAGACTTTCTACGGCTTTTTTTTATGTCAATCCTGTGTCAATCAGTGTTGCGTAGCACCATACATCTTTTCAGTGAATACTTTCTCATATTCAATTTGCATAGTTCCATGCATCTTTTCGATGACTACTTTCTCATATTTGATTTGTGTAGCTCTGTGCATTTTTTCAGTGACTACTTTCTCATATCTGATTTTGTGTAGCTCTGTGCATTTTTTCGTT
>DF360469.1:25000-35706 GCA_000787875.1 Solanum virginianum | reverse complement strand
ATTTCCTACTAAGATAGGCAAGTGGATGGAGAACTAGACTTAATACTTAGCACCAGTTTGAGTTGCCACAGCTCGACTAGGAGTTCACAAGTTCAAGCTGTAGAAACAGCCTCATGCTAAAATGAAAGGTATGCTATGTAGAATAGGCCTAATGTAGTCTGACCTTTTCTAGGAACTTGAGCATCGAGGGAGTTTAATGTGCTAGGAATGACTTCTATAGCACCCAAACACGTCTTATTTCTTTAATCCAGAGGCAACATTAATAAGAGATCAAAACTGAATGAGCATATGATACGGCATTTGTTGCCTACTCTCTTCCAAGTGAACCACCTATTTCATATACCCATTTATGACCTAAATCTAACTTGCCAAATGAAATATCATTTTAATGAATAACATAAGTATTGGCTTTTCAGCCTCATCATATAAAAGAAATTTTATTTCATTTATGTCGTAACGAGGAGCCATATCATATACAAAATAACCCAAAGGATATCTATGTAGCCTCTAGGACAAGCAAATGAAATAATACTTGGGATGCAAATGGTTGTGCAAAAGAATTACATAAATTAGGCCTCCATTGGACATATAATGTGGTTCACCAAAAGTATGGATGGAGAAGATGAACTCTAGCTCATGTGCCGGTCACCTGGAGCTCCTGTCTTTGTCATGGAACAATGACATTATGCTGACGAAGTCGTGAGTTCCATTTGCGCCAAGTGTCGGACGTACTCCTCAAGTTGTGGGAGAAGACTTGAGGAAATATGATAATGTATGGCATAAGTGGAACATTTATCTTTTCATGTCAACTATAACTCATAATGTGCATATGCATCCTTGCAATTGATCTCATCCCTTTAAAGAGTCACGTTTGGGCTCTTTAACCGGGCCTTAATCATAAGAATAGAAGCATATCCTTTATGCTGAAGTACCACCTGTAGGCTAGACAACACGTGCCACAATTAGGATAAGGAATTACACTTCTTTGTTATTATAGCAACTCCAAAAGCATTTCATACAAACAAATATGACACTATTGGCCTAATTTTCATAAAAATATTCCAAATATGATACCATTAACCTCCACTACTGTTCTTTACACTCAAGGTCTCACTATACGTTCCAATATATAAATTAGGTGCAAATATGCCATAGACTTTGTATTCGAAATTATAGTCATCATAATATTCACGTTCATATTGTAGGATCATTCTTGAAAACAAAATACATGCAACATAGGCATTGCTCCATATTTCAATTCATAATGCAAAATGATTCTTTGAACGCTTTATATAGAATCAAGATAGTTCATATAACACTAGTTAACCAAAACCTCACGGTATCATGGGCACAAATCAACAGTTAAAATCATATTTTGAAACTATGCATTTGAAGAAAAGGCCACAAGAAAGATTCATCCTTAACTTACCTCAATTTTAGCTTACCTTATCTTTCAAATCACTTAACACACCAACACGTTCAATATGTTCAATCTAGATAATAACATCTCAATTTGCCATTACATGACAAACATATCATAGCTTATTTAGGTCCTGAGCGTTGGTTTCAAGACTACCCAAATTTGTAACTCCTCTTGATAAGAATCGAGTCAGTTAAATTAAAAAATAAGAAAATAAAGTGAAAGTGAAAGTATGAAGATTAAACAACAACAACAATATACCCAGTGGAATCCCACAAGTGGGGTCTGGGGAGGGTAGAATGTACGCAGACCTTACCACTGTCTCAGAGGTAGAGAGACTGTTTCCTGGGAACCCTCGTCACAACAACCCATAAGCAAAATAAACTAGATATGAAAAACAGGAAAGGAAGTGAAAGAGAAAGTGAACAGAAAGAGCGACTAATAACGAAAAACACATAATAGCAAGTAAATACGAGACAATTAACAAATATAAGGCAGATAAAGACAAGACCAGACAACTCCTACTACCCTACTATACTCGACGGCCAGACATCAACCTCATTAAGGGTCGTTTGGTAGGGTGTATAAGGATAATGTTAAATAGAGTGCATTAGTAATGCTTCTATTAGTTATGCTTGCATTAATTATGCAAAGAATATTTCTTATGCATTGTTTGGTTTGGTATATTGAAAATAACGTACATTGCATAAAAAATCTATTTACAAAGATACCCTCTACAATTATGGAGGAAAAATATAAAAAGGGTTTTGAGGAGCAATTGGATCTTACCATGCTAATGCATGCATTAAATCTCTTTGTATTACTAATACCTAGAAATCCATGGTATTAGTAATGCTCACCTTAATACACAATAAAGTGTACAACACTAATAAAAGCATTAATTATACATAGCATGAAAAAGTATACCAAACAAGGTACTAGTAATACCTCAAATTAAGGCATGCATTAATTTTGCTAATGCACTCTACCAAACGACCTTTAAATCTTGGAAGTAACCTTTCACTCACTTTTACTTGTCACATTTAGACTTGACACGCCCATTAAAAAATGATTGACATGATTATTTTATTATATTATCCCTATTTTAATGTTTAGTATTAGGTCTTTGAGAGTGATTTGGTGAATGAATAATTAATGCTAAAGGTAAAACATGAAAAAAATAATTGTCGTATCTTGATGTGTTAAAAGTGATAAGTAAAAGTAAAAATTTATTTTTAGAATAGTAGACAAGTAAAAATGAATAGAGAGACTAATTACTAGGAACCCTAATTGATTGTAGTAGACCTAATTAGCGAATTATAGGTCATCCTGTTTTGCTAGTAGATTCAATTAAGCGTTAACTCCTTAAATTGATTGCTTACTCCTTCAAGGTGATAGAGGCCTTAGTAAGGATTGCAAGGTTATCCCAAGTAAGAATTTTACTACCCAACATAAACTCCTAGTGATGGGCGTGGGACTAAGAGAAAAGGGAAGAAGATATTTGGGGTGGCTTGATCCCAGCCAAAGACTTGAAGATGGGAGAGAAGTTAGAGGCGATAAAGGCTTGGGGAAGTTGTAAAGATGCGAACAACATGTGGGAAAAGATAGCCAATTGCATTAGGGAAGCAACTAGAGAGGTGTTAGGGGTTTCGAGGGGCAAAATTTGTTGCAATTGAGGGATTGATAGTGGAATAGAGATGTACAAGGCAAAGTGGAAGTGAAGAAGCCTGCTTATGCTAAGTTGGTGGAGAGCAAGGAAAAGGGGGAGACGTGGAGAAACGCGATAAGGTATAAGGTGATGAGAAACACAGTGTGAAATTAGTGTTCACGGTGGCAAAGACGACAAATTTTGAATGCTTGTATGTCGAGCTAGGAGACAAATGTGGAAATAAGTAGTTGTACGGGCTTACCAAAGCAAGGTAGAGGAGGCTTAAGAGCATCGAAGATCAGTACATTAAAGTGCTAGTGGAAGAGGCACACATTAGATGAAGATGACAAGTATATTTTCATACTCTTGAACGAAGAAGGGTTGATAGACATTATGTTGGGTGTTTTAGAGAACTCGGAGAGTAAGTGGGATTTTGGTTATGGTAGGTGTTTTAGGAGTGAGGCATTTGGTTCTTTGGTTCGGTTTTAGCAAACTTCATTTCGGTTCTTTGGTTTTTGATTTTGGAAAGGGTGTGCACCAAATACCGAACCAAACTAATTTGGTTTGGTTCGGTTCAATTTTTTCAACTTCGGTTCAGTTTGATTGGGTGTTTTCAAAATGATTTTTTAGTAGGGACTAATGAAAAAGTATAAGACACTTAAACACATAAAATCATGTTAAGTGATGATGGCTCCCCATGGAACGCTTACTGTGCTTAAAAATCATATCTATCTTTGTCAAGAACTTGTGCCTCCAACTATTGCTCGAGGAAAGCAAGCACGAAGGTGATTTCCTTAACATGACATACATCATCAAAAATATGTTTGGGTTCCTTTTGGAAAATAATATTTCACGTTAACTATATGAATTCCCAGCATGTGTTTTTAGTACGAATCGCTCTTTGTATTTACTTTTCTTTCTTCCTTGTCTTTCATATCTAGTTTAATCTGCTTATAAGTTTTGAGATGAGGGTTTCCAGGAAACAATCTCTCTACCTCTATGAGGTAGTGGTAAGGTCTGCATACATTCTACCCTCCCCAGACCCCACTTGTGGGATTCCACTGGGTACGTTGTTGTTGTTGAAATTTGATAGTGAGTTGTTCTTCATTGGCTATAACCTCAGCTTGATCTTGGTGATTCCAGAAGCAGGTATGTTGTTGTTGTTAACTATATGAATTCCAAATTTGTTGCTACTTTGGTTTGTTTCATGAATGTTTTAATTGCTGACTGACTTTTGTTTTTTGGTTAAGGAAATGCATGCATATATATAATTTTTTAAAAATTTTTATAATAGAAGTATGGTTATTCGGTGCATCGAAGTTTCGAGGCCCCGACACCAAACACCGAACCGAAGATTTGAACTTTTGAAAAAAGAACTTCGACACTGAACCGAAAAACCAAAGAATCGAATTAGTTAAGTTTGATTCAATTTTTTGGTATTTATGCCCACCCCTAGTTAAGGGTGCTATGTGTAAGATGAGCTAGGGTAGTGTAATTGGATTAGATGAAATTATGGTAGAGTTTTGGAAGAGCACATACATGTTTGGTTTTTAGTGGTTGACTAGGTTGTTTAGTGTCATTTTTAATACGGTTAAAATGCCCGATGAATGGAGGTGGAGTACAGTGATTCTGTTGTACAAGAACAAAGGGGACATTCGGAATTGCAACAATTGCAGGGGGTATTAAGCTACTGAGTCACGCCTTGAAAGTTTTGAAAAGGGTGGTGGAAATAAGGGTAAGAAGGGATGGGTCCATTTTTGAGAATCAGGTTGGATTAAGCCTAGCTAGGAAATTTTAAACTAAGAAAACAAGTAAAATTTAATATTGCACTTCTTCGTGAAAGGCTAAAACTATCTAACAAAATAAGGAAAGAAGTGTCAAGTTTGCACAAAAAAGACACACCTATTTGCTTCAATTTGGGCGTGAATTTCTAGCCCCCTTGGGTGAGAGGGGCTCCATGTGAGTCCCACTTTTTGTTTCTCTTGGCTTGAACTTGGACCTTAACAGATGTGTAGGGCTTACCCATTTTTTGTCAGAATTCTTGGACTCATTTTTTGGCTCTTCGAACAAAATAAAGGAAAGATGTCAAGTTTGCACAGACGCGCTTATTTGCTTCAATTTGGGCGTGAATCTTGAGCCCCCTTGGGTGAGATTTGGAGCTCTTTTGGGGCTCCATGTGGGTCCCAGTTTTTCTTCTCTTGGGTTTGGACCTTAAATATGTGTAGAGCTTAGCCATTCTTCACCACAATTCTTGGACTCATTTTTTGGCTCTTCTTCCTGGATGAGCATATTTTTTATTATCCATTGAAGCCCGGCAACCTTGGCATGCACTCCTATTAGGTGACAACATATCCCTATTGTATGTAAAAGAATTTCCTTTAAATACTTTCTGATATTGTGGTCTTGGTAACTTATGTTTGAAATTGTTTCCCTTGTATGATTTTCTTCAATTGGTTCGCCAATTGGAGTCATTAAATAAAACCACAAAGATAAAAGTCATGTCAACTGTCATAACTCCTCATGGTAGCTTGATATTGCATTATGGCCTGAAATTCTCTATCAATGAGACATTACCCTAACTCACCAACTAAGACAACTTTATTTTAGTAACCAGTAAATTAGAAGATTGGTGGTCAAATAGTTTCCATAGTGTTGCTGGTAGAGGAGCAAGATGAAACTTGACAGAGACTTTCTTAATCTGATATAACCTAATTGCACTGTTTTGTTTTCAGGTACCTCCAGAAGACAAAACCTCATGCAGATGTTGATGAGTATCACTTTTTCAATACATATTTTTACCAGAAGCTCAAAGAAGCTGTACTGAGCAAGGTATTATCTTCCCTCTGATAGAAAATTTCTTCATGCAAGTTTGACTAAGCTGTATGACAAGTAATTTTTTCTAATTTCCATATTAATACCAAGTGTAGATCGAATACTGGTGTGTGAACAGTAGCATACACAGGATCTTTTGTAAGCGGTGTTGACATTTAAATTGGTAAACAAATTGTTAATTAATGAAAACATTATTCAAATCATATTTAATAAAACACACTCATGTAAATTACTGCATCTTTCCTAGAAATACACATTGCATGAGTAATTTTTTCTTTCAAGTTTTTGCTTGAACCTGGTCGATATATCAAATATTATATTGTCCAAGTTAATATGTAAGCTGTATGCTTGGTTAGCTGGTACATTTGTTCATTTTAAGTAAGGAGTTGCTGGATCGAGCCCTACTTAAAACTGGAGTTTTAGCAGATATAGAGGGTCACTTGATTAGAAATGAAAAAAAAGAAAGGAAAATCCAGTGCTGAGCCGATTCGAACACCTGACACATAGTATACTAGGAATGCGCTTAATAATCGATCTAGGAAGATCAATCAGTTCAATAAAGTTCTTTAAATATTTCTATACCTATTCTGTTTTAACATATTATAAAATGTGAAATTTTCCAACCACTTGGTATAATGTGCGTAAGCCCCTGTATGTGAAAGTATCTAGTATGGGACGTGGAGGTCCTTTACTAATTTTTAGCGTATTTCTGAAAGTTCTGTGCAAAGTAGTCATGGTGTACATGTTGACACAGGTATGTCGAGACAAATGAAAGTTTATGTCTCATAGATCAATACTGAACTTGGAAGATGGATCTTAAAAGTATTGAGCCTTGTTTGCAGCTTCCTTTTAAAGGGCAAACATGGTAAGAGAGCAAAGTTAAGAGGAATTGTATTGTATCTCTATTTTTTAGGTGTAAAGAGATAGGTTTAGAGGATTCAGAACCGCTTGTAGAATATTTTAATCCCTATAAGTATTCATTTATCTGTTTCTTCTTTTGAAGGTACCCAAAGCTCCTTAATGCTTAGGAATACAACATTACTATTTTACAAAAAAAAAAAAAAACCATGGAGGAGTGAGCATTGTCCTCGTCTTTATTTATTTATTCTCAAACAGAGTACAATATATAAGGTAAAAAGTGACCTTGTAAAAGGCATTGATACTCGTAGACTCCGACTGATTGTTGGTGTGTTGTCTTTTTCTCAGGGATTGTTTGGTAGAGTGTATAAAACAACCACCACATACCTAGTGAAATCCCACAAAGTAGGGTCTCAGGAGGGTAGTGTACACAGACTTTACCACTACCTCATGGAGATAGAGAGACTATTTTAAAAGATCTTGGCTCAAATGTATCCCCCCCCAAAAGAAAAAAGAAAAACAACAAATATAAGAGTATTGACTAAACGAAGAGCAATGTCAATTTTGCAAGAAAAAACAAAAAAATAGCAAAAATAAGTGAAAAGTAGTAACAACATAATCATAAAAGCACCTAATCCTATGACAATCCTAAAACCGTCACTCCTACTAACCTTCTACCCTAGTATGCGACCTCCACTCCTTTATATCTAAGGTCATATCCTCGGTGATATGATGCTACGCCATATCTTGTCTAATCACCTCTCCTCAATACTTTTTGGGTCTACCCTTACCTCTTCTTGCAGCCCCTAAATCCAACCTCTCGCACCTCTCAACTGGGGCATCGACAAACCTCCTCTGCACATGTCCAAACTATCTCACCTCGCTTCTCTCATCTGTTTTGCCACTAAGGGCACTCCCATCTTCTCCCGTTCTTAATTTTGTCACTCTTAGTATGTTCGCACATCCATTTCAACATCCTCATCTGCCACATGCATCTTCTGAACATGTGAGTTGTTGGCTGTCCAACACTCTACTCCATATAATAAAGACGGTCTAACAACTATTCTATAAAATTTACCTTTAAGTGGTACCTTCTTATCACATAATACTACAGAGGCAAGCCTCAATTTCATCCGTGCTATCCCAGTGCAATACAGGACATCATCGTCAATGTCCCCACTACTTTGGATGACAGACCTAAGGTATTTAAAACTCTCTCTTGGAAATAGGTTGAGTGGCGAGCCTTACTCCATATCTGCTTCGTCGATCCCAGCACTGAACTTGCACTCTATGTATTCTGTTTTGGTCCTACTCAATTTGAACTTTTTGGACTCCAGGTTTGTCTTCAAACCTTCAACCTAACATTAACTCTGTCCCGTGCCTCATTAATCAGTATTATGTCATTTGCAAATAGCATATGCCATAGAACCTCCTCCTGAATAGGTCGTATCAGCTCATCTATCACCAGGGCAAAACGAAAAAGACTTGGCACAGATCCTTGATGTAGTCCCACCTGAATAGGAAAATGTTCTGAGTCTCCTCTCGCCGTTCTAACCCGAGTCTTGGCTCCATCATATATATTCTTTATCGCCCTAATATATATCATCGGGAGACTGTTTAGTCTCCGGACACCTCCAGAGGGCATCCCTTGGCACTTTGTCATAGATCTTCTCAAGATCAATAAACACTATATGAAGGTCCTTTCTTTTCCTATATTTCTTCACGATGGATTGGTAGTCGATTGCACCCAAACTGATTCTCTGAAACAAACACTCCTCTTCTCACCTGCATCTCCACCACTCTCTCCTAAACCTTCATAGTGTGACTTGGTAATTTGATACCCATATAATTGTTATAGTTTTGGATATTACCCTTATTTTTGTACATTGAAACCGTTGTACTCCACCTCCATTCCTTAGGCATTTGAGCTGTCTTCAACCTAGTCAACCACTCCGGAACTGCATCGGGTCCGATCGCTTTCCCCCTCCTCATTCTACTAATAGCACGTCTAACCTCCACAATCCTAAAACACCCGTAGTCCCCAAAATCCCGAAGGCGATCAGAGTGCGCCAAATCGCCTAATACAATGTCTCTATCTCTTTTTTCATCTAAGAGTTAGTGGAAGTATGCTTGTCACCTTTGCTTAATGGAGGCCTTGTCCACCAACACCTCACCTTCCTTATCCTTGATATACTTCACTTGATCCAAGTCGCGAGCTTCTCTCTCTCTCTCTCTCTCTCTTTTGTGAGTCTATACAATCTCTTATCCCTTAATGTACAATAAATATTGAAGGATTGTTTGGTAGAGTGTATAAAAATAATGCTAAATAAAGTGTATTAGTAATGTTTGGATTAATAATGCTTATATTAGTCGTGCCTGCATTAATTATGAATAGAATATTCTTATGCATTGTTTGGTTTGGTGTATTAAACATAGCATGCATTGCATAATTTTTCAATACAATATTTATTGACAAAGATACCTCAACAATATATTTGCTTATGCATGCATAAACCCTTACATTACTAATACCTAGAAATCCATGGTATTAATAATCCACACCTTATACACAATAGAGTGTACAACTAATACAATCATTAGTTATACATTGCATGAAAAAGTATACCAAACAATGTGCTACTAATACACCAAGTTAATATATGCAATATTATTGCTAATACACTCTACCAAACGATCCCTTAATATTTATTGTCCTGATATTATCTGTGTTGAGGTATGCAACCATCTCATCTAAACTGTTAGAGAGAGCACTCTTTTACTTAATTAATTATGTCTCAACTCACCTTTCATGTGTGGGCTTGGTTCTTTTTCCATGAGCCAGACACGTGGAAATTCTTTTGATAATGTGTGGTGGTAAGACTTGAACCCAAGATTTCTGCTATTTTGATACCATGTTGAAATCTGCACGACCATCTCATTTAAAAGCTTAAGCTTTAGCGAAATACACTTTTAATTAGTTAACTATGTCTTCATATGCAGTACGGATGCTCTGAAGACAAAATGTAAAGTGGCAGATGACTATGCCATTTGATACTATCTTTATTTTCTTTCCTAGTCCTTGCAGTGTATCACATTCTTCGAATATCAGTAAATCTGAATCTAGTTCCTAATTCTCTACAGCAGAATGAAAAGGAAGCTTCATTTGTCAGACTAAGAAGGTGGTGGAAAGGGGTGAATATATTTGAGAAAGCCTATATATTTCTTCCCATTCATGAAGAGTAAGTTGCGTGGTTCCTTTTACCATGATTTTGATTCACAAAGATCTAATTCAAGTATGTTATAGTTGGAGGTTTTTTACTTGGTTTGTTTGTGTTAGGATCTTATAATTATTATGCATATCATTTAGGATCAATTGGGGGTGACTTTAATGGGCATATCGGGGCAACTTCTAACGGGTTTGAAGACGTTCATGGAGGCTGTGGTTTTGGGGAGAGGAATGATAGTGGGACATCTCTTTTGGATTTTGCCAAAGCTGTTGAGTTAGTGATCGCGAACTCGTGCTTCCCAAAGAGGGAAAACCACTTGATTACCTTCTGTAGTACGGTAGCTAAGACTCAGATAGATTACCTACTTCTCCGAAAGGGTGAAGTGCATCAAGGATGAGGAGGGCGTGGTGTTGGTGGATGACACCTCCATTAAGTTCAGGTGGCAAGCGTACTTTCATAAACTCTTAAATGAAAAAAGAGATAGAGATATTGAGCTGGGTAAGTTGGCACACTTCGAAAACTTTCGTGATTTCGGATATTGTAGGCGTTTCAAAGTTGAGGAGCTAAGACGGGCTATTAGTAGGATGAAGAGGGGGAGGGCGATCAGCCCCGATGAGATTCCGGTAGACTTTTGGATGAACATGGTCAAGGATGGCATAGAGTGGTTGACTAGACTGTTCAATGCTATTATGAAGACTGCTAAGATGCCTGATGAATGGAG
>DF360469.1:557-16549 GCA_000787875.1 Solanum virginianum | reverse complement strand
GAGATCTAAAGGGGCAGAAATTAGTTCTGTTATCGTACTTGTGCTGGAAAGAAATGTGAACTTTATCAGGCTGATCAAAATTGCATGGTAAAATTCATGACACTTGTGAGGTTAGGTGGGAAGACACCAATACCAAATGGGAATTCTCGCACGGCTATATCCATGCTAATTCATTTCCATTCAATATGCCAAGGGGAGAAAATAGTTTGCTGTTGAGATCTGGAATGCATTGATGGAAAAGTTATTATTGCTTACTAATTTGTCTGGTTGGAGTGAGAAGTTGACAGGGTTAAAAAGTCTGGTCATTCTTTCAGGTTTTCCATTGAGGGTTAAGAAGTCTGGTCATCCATTCGTACCTTGGATATCTATATATTGTTTGGATGTTTTTGATTGAGGCTCTTTTGTCATGTTACAGTGTTGTAGCTTCACAATCTGAATATTACGATCTTGGATATTTACTCTAGTAAATATAATCAATTTTCACTTCAAACTCGCAGTAGATAACATTTTGTACTGGAAGCTTCTTAAACCTGGAGATTATTTCCTGCAGATTTTTGGTAGAAGAATGGAAATTCTTAAGACAAGGAGAAGTGCCAGATCTTCCTATTTCAGACAAAATATGGGAAAATCTTCCACGAAGAATTGGTGAAAACATCATTGAGGTATTCTTTCATTTGAAACTTAAAGCATGAAGCAGTCATTGGAATTGTTTTCATACTAGAAGCTATCTTGTCCATTCAAATACCTTGTAATACAGAGAATTCAGTTTGGCTGATATAGGATGTGAGTTCTTGTTTTTGGAGGCCGTTTTCTCAGAACCTGGGCCATGTTTGGAGTTTGTGGATAGTTCTTTTCAGCTATATTGATGTTTATACCATTTTGCAGATTTGTATGATAAACAGTGGTTTCTCTAGTAGTGAAAAACATCAACCTTTGTTGCTTAGTTTGATGATCATATGTTTTATGGGCTTGAGTTGTCTTGAAGTTAAATTTTCCCATACTGATACAGTTATTCCTTTTTTTTTCTTTTTCTTTTTTCGTGTTTTTTCTTGGTTAAGAAGGATATCCTTAAAAAACAAATAGTTAACTTGGGGAAGGTGTCTAAAACATTGACTCAGTTCTGGATATTCCATTTGAGAAATTTATGAAACCTATAGAAGCAAATTTGTGTATATATATCATGACTGTGTCTGCAAGTTTACAGCAACTGCTTTCCTTGACATTTTATGGTAACAGGTCCCACAACAAAGAAATGAGTATGACTGTGGCCTCTTTGTTCTTTTCTTTATGGAGCGTTTCATTGAAGAAGTACATAGAAGGTTAAAACGGGAGGATTTCACGATGGTATAACTTTTGTTTTACTTATCGCTTTCTCCAGTTTTTGGTTGTTGAATAATTGCATTAGTCCTTGATTTAAAATGATCCTACTGTCAGTTTGGGCAAAGGTGGTTTAAACCTGAAGAAGCCTCTTGTTTGAGGATGAAAATCCGCAGAATACTTGAGGAAGAATTCAAGAATGCGACTGAAGAATGATTGATATTCTTGGGATTGATACTGTGTACAACTGTTCCTGCTTAAAGAAATCCGTTAGCAGGTTTTGGCCTAGACAAGGAACTGCTAGCAACCAAAGCTCATGACATGCCTGCCTGCCTTGTATAGCTGCAAAGTTGGATACTGTCGTTAGTCACACATCAACCAACATTTAGGAGAATTGATATTGGGCATCCAATGGGAAGGATAAATACACTAGACTTCCCTGGGCAATGTAGACATACTACAGAAATCATAATTGAACAATCACCAAAGGGAAAAAGACCCAGAAGATTTGGGTGAATCGGTATTTGACCATCTCTGCTGAAGCAAGTAGCCCTTAAAACCAGAATCTGCAGCCATGTACATTTCAAAGATGGAAGGTCTATGTGGATCACCTCCCCCCAAAGCCCATCCCCAATTTGTGGCAGTTTCGTTCTATTAAAAATAGTTTCTCATGGTTTATGTAAACTTTGCATTGAAACGAACAAATTTAAAAAGTAACGTGAAAGCTTTAGTAGCTAAAAGAGCAGTTTCTCACGTCCTTTTGGTTCATGTAGCAATTTTGACGGCTGTTTCCTGCTTGATAGTTTGTCAAATTAGCCAATTCAGTTAGGATCCTGTATTAGTCGCTTTTTCGTATCCAAAATTTGTTCTGCAACTATATTTTGACCTTAGTAATTATTTGCAGAAAAAAGATAAGAGGGATTCTTTACTTCCCAAACAAACCCTCCTAAACTTTGGTTTATCTGGATGTACTTGAATTGTTATTTTTTTTGATCGACGGACAGAGATAGGCTAAAACTGATATTTTGATTATATAACAGATCTTTCCTTCTAGAGTAGAGTGTTTTCGCCAATGTTAAGAAGTTGACTCCGAAATAAGGGTGTGTTGGTATTGCAGGGAGAGAGTTTTTAGAGATGGAGATCCTTCGTAGTAAACACACCCAAGCGTATTAGACATAATCAAGCCACTACGCATATCCAAGCAAGCAAAACTACAACATTACACACCGGATTAATTTGAAATTTGACAAAAATGTAAAAAGTTATTTGCAAGCCAAGAAGCTGAAATGAATTTCTACCAAAGAAAAAAAAGAATGATTTCTACAAAAAAATAAAATAATTGGTCCTAAACCTATATACAAGCTTCAATGACCAAAGTTAATGTATCGTGTATCATAATAATCCTTTTGATGGAATCAACCAAAAACAACCCTTTTGTGCAACTTGTGATGTGTCGATGGCTTCCAACATGAGCACCACCTCCTGCATCTCTGGCCTGTCTTTTGGGTTTGCATCCCAACATTGCTTCATTATATTGGCCAAAGCACTTGGGCAACTCTTTGGTATTTCAGGCCTTCGACTCTAAATTTACAAGAATTAAAATCAGTAATTGCTACTTTAGATGTGACATTCATGAATACAACATAAAAATTGAAAAACATACCATGTAGACAGTTGGACTTGTGTGAGAAGGAGAAATTTGTCCAATAAACGCAATTGAACAACAATATATCTCCCACAAACAAATTCCAAAACTATAGACATCACATTTATGATCATATGGTGAACCACTAAAAACCTGTATATACAAAAGAAGACAGAAAAAAACAATTAACATAATTGGTAACAAAGTTTTTTGTAAATACATGTTTAAAAGACAGTGAAATTAAAGAGAGGTCACCTCAGGAGCCATGTAACCGATGGTGCCAGTTTGGGCAGTCATTTCAATAGGACATGAAACTCCAAAATCAAAGCAGAGGGTGCCAGTTTGGGCAGTCGACTCAATTCGAGAAATTCCAAAATCAATAATTTTGATTCTTCCTTCCTTGTCGATGATTAAATTCTCAGTCTTTACATCTCTCTGAACAATTTTCAAAGAGTGAAGGTAACTCAACCCTCTTGCGACATCTAATGCTAGTTGAATAACAGATTTGAATGGCAACTTTTTTAAATTGTTTTTTAAGAGGTGTGATCTGAGAGTGCCTCCAGAGACATATTCAACCACCATACAATATTCAAATGGTTGTTTTGCCAACGAACGATTTCTCGTCCATCTCACCTCATTTACCCATTTTTTCATCCATCCTTTACCATTTGTAGATTCGGGTTTAACTACTCTCTTTGAAGCTCCGATTAGCTGAAGAAAAATATTTGTTAGGTGATTCATGCATCCATCAAAATACTATTATATGTGATAAGTTCAATCAAGAAAAATAAAATTTAGAGTACCTTTGCGATATTTGGGTGATCTAGGTCGTACCATAATGAAACTTCTTCCATAAATGCCTTTGTTACTATATCCCTTCTCTTTTCATCGCTCAAACAAAGTATTTTAACTGAAAATTAACAAAAAAAGGTGAACATATTATTATCGAAATGTATATATGTAGAAGGAAACAAAAGGCATATTCTCTAAATATAGATTAATGTTATTAGGGTTAGATTAATTGAAGGAATATGGTTCAAAGCTTAATAATATCAAACAATCTTTTGACTCCAATAGATTCCACACTCAACTTTGGCTGTAAAAATAATTAAATCTTTGAAATCTGTATAAACCTAAGCCTAACAATATTACAAGAGTCAAAAAGAAGAGAATAATAAAAGCATTGGTGCATGTAAAAACTAATATAGCATACTGTATACCTGCGACTTGTTTTCCATCATAAACACCTTTGTACACTGATCCGTATGCTCCTTGACCGATAAGATTGTTCACTTTAAGTTTCTTAGGATCCAACTCCCATTCTTCGTTGTGGCAGTTACTACGTTTGCCGTATAGTCTGTCTAAATGCCTCTCAAGCTGCTCCTCCATTCTTCTCAAATCTCTCTCTGCTATAATTCTTGATTTTGCCATATTTGGAGTTCACGTACATATTTGGACACTTGTGCTATATTTATACCTATCCAAATCAAATTTGAAGAGGATTGGGAAAAGGAAACTTTTGGAATTAAAATCGAACAAGATTAGGAAAAGGAAACTTGGGATATTTTATTTTTATATACTAATATTTAATTTGAGTCGATTAAGGACGAAAGAATTGGTGGTTTTGGGTCTGCTATTCCAATTATTTAGATACAATTAAATATAACCTCATTTTTAAAAAAATATCTATTTTAATCAAATAAACAATCTAAGATGGATTAGGTTAGTCAAAATTGAGTGTCAACATTCTTAATAAACATTACTGTGAGTAACACTTTAAGTATAAAATGTACTTGTGAGTAACATATTATAAATCATTACTCACAGATACGTTTTACGCTGAAAACATTACTGCTAGTAACATTTATTTATTTAACACCATCACATCTATCAGTTTTTGCCCGTTAAATTTTTTAAAATAAAATAAAGTGAAATAAGCAGTCACGTATTTGGATAAAAGTGTTTAAGCTGAAAAAAAGTTAATGTGTTTGACACCAAAGTGCTTTTAAGCACATTTTTTTATCAAAATATCTAAAATACCCTTAAACCGTTACACATTATAAAATGTTAATTATTACTCTAAATTTTTGGTTCTAAATTAGATTAAATTAGAATTAATTTATTTTAATTCATCTTCAATATAAATTGATTATATAAGTTAATTTATATGTCTAAGTTATTTTTTATTTTTAAAATAAATGATTTTAATAAAATACATGAACTATTTGAGTATTTTCTTAATTATATTTGTAATAAGTAATGGTTATATTTCTTCTTTGTTCACCATAAATAATTTTAAAAAGAATAAAATAAGGAGAAAATAATTTAAAAGAAAAAAAAGAGCAAGAAAAAGAAGAAAAAATGGAAGAAAAGGAAAATTAGGAAGAAGGAAAAAATGGCAGAAAGAAAGAGCAAGGAAAAAAAAAAAAGAAAGAGCAAAACTATAAAAAATAGATAAAAAAAAGTAGTAACACAATAATATAGAAATTATAAGCAAACATTGGAGATAAAAAAGTAAATTTGTTCAAATATAAATAACTTTTAAGCTAAAAAGAAAAAAGTACGGGGGGTGGGGGTGGGGGAGTGACCAACTTTTAACTTTTGACTTGTTTTAAGTTATTTTAAACCTATTTTGAACTATTTTAGAATTTGTCAAATACTTCCAAAAGCTAAAAAACTTAAAAGCAGGTTTGACTAGCTTTTAAGCCCATCCAAATACCCTTTTATGCTAGTTTTGTAAAATTAAAAAAAAACATATTATTTTGATGAATTAATTTAATAATAACTCTTAACCAAAAAAAAAAAGTTTAATAATGACTTAGTTTGATCAAAAATTCCCAAAATAAGCATGTGTTGTGGACTCTGTATACACACACACCAAGTCCAAGCTTTTGTTGCACGAATAGTCGGCCCACCTGGGGAAAATTATTCGAGCGACTACTTTTTAATAAATAATCATTGATTTTAATGACACGTTTTATTTATTATCATTTATAGAAATATCATGATAAATTTGTATTTGTATTAAAAGTGAGTTATGCATCCAATATAAATATGTTACAAATGTTTTAAAACATACTGGGCTTGTTTGGTGAGAAATTAACACTATGTATTGTATAAATGTATTAAAGTGTGTGATAAATGTCCATCAATAAAACTTGTATTATATGTTTTATAAGTGGTTCTCTGTAATATATATTAAAATTGTATTATAAATAAGTTATAAGTGTTCAGTGAGAAAAATTATTAATTCTACAAATGGTAAATATTTTCTTAATATAATATATTTATGTAAGGTTTCCTAATATTATTTTTAAAAGAAATTTGGCCACATTTTGCGAAGTGGTCTTTGGACAATGACCAGTTTTCAAAACGTGAGCCCAAATGACCCCGATATTTCAAAAGAAACATAGCTAAAAGTTGAAATACATACACACGTGCGCGCGCATACACAAACACTATATATATAAGACTTTCAGCGAGATATACAATAGCTACGCTACATAATAAAGTAAACTACAACTAAGAGGCTCATTATATTTCAACAGGTATAAGCAATCACAAGCTTTGATTTCAAAAATCAATGAAAATTATTATTCAAAACATTTTCAAGCATCTGTGTTCTTTTCTAAAAGACTATCATAAAGTAAATCATAAAGGATGCTATTTAGAGTTTCATGAAATTTGAAATTTAAAATAAGAAACATGACAGTCTAAAGTGCATCTAACGATATCAACTGACGACCCTTCACTAATGTGATGATCCATCTCTAGAATTGTCAGGCCTTGCTAGAAGTTGTCTAGCAAAACTTTTAGTGATGATTTTCTTGACGGTTCATCGCAAAGGTGATGGTTCATTTGGTGAACCATCACAAATCTTCTTTTGGAAATCTTCATCGCACTTAAGCTTTATTTTGCTTCCTTTCCTTCTTTGACTAATTTTTTTTATAACAATAGAAAAAACTATTAAAAGACACTATTGTTGCTCAAAAACAAGCATTTGTTTATACTTAAAAGCATCAAATGTTCTATCAAATGTCAGCATATCAACACCCTCAATTTTAAATAATTTTTTTGTCATTAAGCAATACCTAACACCATATTTATAGACTTATGAATTATCAACACTCACAACAGTTTCAAAACATTATTTAAACAACGCATGCATATATCTATCAGTTGAATAACCTATATTTTTTTTTCAAGTTATAAGTGTTTTGGTCTACCTAAATGAAGTGAAAATGTTACTTAGTTTATGCCAATGATATCATCATATTTTCTAATGCTGATCAGTTTTCATTAGATTTATTGATGAAAACGTTGTAGGAGTATGACAAGCAATCATGATAGAAATTAACAAAGGAAAAAGTGCCTTTTATGTGCATAGTAAGACTGGTCATAGAAATATTTAGTTAATAGAGGATTGTTCTGGCTTTCCTAGAGGTACTTTTCCTTTAACCTACCTTTGGTGCCCAATTCAGCATATTAGGAAAGACACATACTGTTGATATATGAAGAAAGTGTAGAATAATTACAAGATTAGGAAGAGATTGTAACATTATTTGGAGAAAAAGTTGTGCTGATTAATAATGTTCTACACAATATTCCTATTTATCAATTATCTGCAATCACTCTTCCTAAATGTGATTCATGATCTACATAGAATGTTTGCTAGATCTCTCCGAAGCTTCAAGAAGATAAGCAGAAACAAGCATTATGTCATGCCCCGGGAAGGTACCCAAGACATGGCCGACACCCAGAGACTATTGCTAGTCCCCGAGTGAACCACTTGGCCTCATCACAATCATTCAATCAACAATCTCTACAAATTAGTGAAAGACATAAGGAATGTAAATGGGCATATCTATCTAGTCTCAACATAATATAATAAATGAAAGACTAGTAGAAAGAACTAACTCAACAAGTCTTAACAATCAACATTCGACTCTATGAAGCCTCTACTACTATCAAGTAGTGCCAATGACAGACCCATGACTATCTCAAATCAAAATAAGCTATCAAGTCTAACTCTATAAGCAAGATGAAATAAAAGTAATGAATCCTCCGAAGTAAGAGAGGCTCGACAATCAGCTGACTGCTCAGATCCTCAACAATTCACCTGTTGACGATCTCTAATCCCTGTATTTGCATCATAAAATGATGTAGAGCCGAATAGGGTCAGTACGTGAATATACGGTATGTAAAACAACTGAATGAAACAAAAATAGGTAGAATAATATAGAACAATATCAACTCAACATAATACTCAATCAAAATGTCAAGTGTCTATCTAAAGCAAGAATAAAAAGCAGACAAGTGACCCCAACCAACTCAATTTCATCAGTTAACTCAAACTCAACTCAAAGGAACTCAACTCAAGTCATCTCAACTCAGCCTGACTCAGAGTACTCAATATGAGAACTTTCTGGGAGTTTTTCTTAACCAACAACAACCACTTATGAGCCAGTGGTTGTACAACAACCATTCGGATATTGCCACAACCATTTTGTACTTGCCAGGTAAGGAACGAGTATGATCCACAAGGAATCTGAACTCTGCCATCCTCTATGTTTTAGGGACGTAAACTCGAGAGGGGACCATGAGATGTAATAGTTCAATCCTTTCCTACGCTGGGCTGGCGTAGGTAATGAGTGCAGGTGTGACTCACTCTTACTCATTTCGGTGCTCGATACTCCTCCCAAGACTCAATACTCATAAGACTCCTCCTCATCATCTCAAGCAGCCTCATGGAGGCACTCATCATCTCATTTTGTTTCGTAGAGACTCTCATTATTTCATTAACTCAACTCAAAGGTCCTCTATTATTTCAGGGACTTATTTTTAAACTCATCTCAATTAACTTAATTCTCAATTCAGGAACTCAAGGGCTCAGGTAATCAATTAGAAGAAGTCGTTTAGACAGAACTCAATTATAAAACCTTATCTGATCATCAAGATCAAATAACTCAACCTCATACTCATATCAAGATTATCATCAACCTACTCAAGTCAAGGCTCTAGACTCCATTCCTAAGTTCATGATGCATGCTTTCATAATTTATCATATAGGGTTGTACAATATCTCAAGGGAAATATATAATTCGAGAAATCAAGTTTATGATGATCATGGACATATGAAAATACATGTAACATATATAATTTTCAAGAAAGTAATTCAAGAAAACATGTATGGGGACTCATGGACTCTCAACTCTTCTAAGACCATCTATGGGGCATATGAGAGAACAATACCATGCTTTTAGTTTAGCCTTACATACCTAGGATGGAGCCTTGACAATGAATCTCTCAAGAATCCTCCTTGAATTTTTTAATTGATGTTTCTCTCTTCTCTTCTCTCAAGCCCTAGTCTTTCAAGTGATTAGAAAAGGACTTAGAATGAGGGTCTTGACCCTTTTTACGCTCAAAATGACCTATTTTGATCGTGTATTGAGTTTAGAAGGGTTGGGAATTGTCTGTAATATCTCTCCTGAATTTTTAGAAAAATTTTCACTACGGAAAAGCGAGTCCACGTCGCGCACATGGGTATTTTTTTCTAGAAATTTTTCGAATGAGTTTTCCAATCCTGTCAAAAAAATTTAAAAATGAAATAAGTGTAAGTCCGCTACAGAGATGCAACGCGCCTCTGTCATGGACAGACACTGCTTTTCATTTTTGGATAAAAAATTATCTTTTGATCTGGTCACTCTAAAAGTTGATCGAGACCATTTCCCACTCAATTTTTCATGCTGATCACATATCCAGCCTCGAAAATACAAAGGGAGCATGGGAAGATGCATTATGCATGCATCTCTACTCTAGGAATATTTTGATAATTTTACCCGGTGTTACACACTGGGTGTCTTGGAATGAAATTTGTCATCCTAAGATGGAAGGTGAACTGGATTTTAGATCCCTATTTGATATCTCAAGAGTTTTATTTGTAAAGTTTTGGTGAAACTTTAGGACCAAAATTGCCATGTGGCCTCGCTTCATATGTAACAAGTATTGCAAAAGAATTAGGCCTCCAATAGTAGAATGAAAAGGAGAGTCTTAGACTTGGAAGTATATGCTAATTGCTAGGCATTGCTTTGATAAAAAAATTGGTTGTAGCCTATTTGTGGATGTTCATGTATCATGTTTGATAGCTAGACTCAACTTGGAGCACTATACTATTATCTACCAGTGTCTTTATCTACTAATTTTCTTCATAATGATATTAATTAATTGATGGAAGGAGGTAAGTGGAATGAAGGACTGCTAAGACATATCTTTCCTGAAACTATGAAACATATTCTCCACAAGATTGATATAGTCCAGGAATCTGAGGAGGTGGATAAAGAATTCTAGATTGTAAGACCACGCAAATAAGAAAGTATGAAATGGGGGAAAAGGGGAATATGAAAATCTGTAGGGAAAAGTATGAGCCCTATCTATGGCTCGTGTTTCAATTCATGAATCATAGACAAGACTCATGGTTTGGGGACAATAGGGGTGAGGATTTGGCTAAGTGTGGGTGAGGTTTATGAATGGAAGATATGGCCCATAAATGGAACTATAGACTACACTATGGGTTTGTAATTGAGTGGCTTGCATTGGTCAAGTTTTCAATTTCTGAAGTGAGAAGCACGAACCAACCTGATGAGTCATACTCCTATTTATTGTTTGTAAGTGGGATATTAGATGAACCCTTTTAGATGAAAAATTTTCAAGTGTTGGAAAATTCCACGAGCTACTTTTACAGTCTGTAAATCACTCTATGTGTCATATATGAGACTTGTAAATTGGGTTTTAGAGGCATTTTCAGAGAGTGCAAAATGCAATAGGACAAACCCCATTTCCACAACCCGTGATTTGATCTATGACCCGTAAATGGGGGCGTGGTTTGGGTCCAACAATTTTAGTGAAAAGTATTTTTGATATGTCTAAAACTAAGTCATTTAAGGCCCTATATTAGACCCCTTTTCTCCCTAATACTTCACTCACTTTTCATTCACTCAATCTCCCAAAATATTTTCTAAGGCAAAGACTCTCTCAAGGGACAAGGAAGAAGAAGTAAGGGTTTACGAAGCTTTCCTTTTCAACTTCAACTCTTTTCTCTTAGTCTTCTAATAAAGATATATAGGTTTGATTTTTGGGTATCTTCCACCCACAAAGCTCAAGAGTTCCTCTTATTCTACTAAGTTCAAGTTTGTGAATTTTATGAAAAGGTTTTAAACATGGATTTTATAGTGTATTTTAGTTATATGGAGCATGTTATTAGAATACCATGAAAAACTATGATTTATAACCATTAAGATGAATTTCATGATTTTTCTATTTAGGGTTTTACAATTATTATGGTGGGTTGTTGAGAATGATTTAAATAGATAACTTTCCTTTTATGTTCATGCATGCTACTCTTGGCTTCATGTTTTAAAGGCTCATATGCATTGACCTACCTAGGTCAAGTTATAAGTTATATGATAAAATATGTTGTGGAAGTTGAAGGGTTTCACTACATTTCATAAAAGTTCATGAAATCTATAAAATGTTTTACGAAGACCTTTCTATGGCTCGTGTCTGATACACCCTCTTGTGATAGAATGATTTCACTAGAAGGGTTTATAAAGTAAATGAGTTATTACTATCATGATATGTTTATGTTGATAAGCTTATCACTATATTATTATGTTTATGTACTCCAGGGGACTAGACTTAGCACCAAATGAGGCCTAAGGTGTGGGACTATCCTCAAGGGTCCTTATATAAATCCTTTTAACTCATAACTATGTACTACCATGATATTATGTATTAGGTAGTGGATCTACATATAGCTCCATGTTTATGACACCCACAAAATGGGGTATAGCCTACCTTGGCAAGTAGGATACTCCTCCAGTATGGAGGCAACATTGGAATTTCATATAGTATCTTGCATGGTCTTTATGTCATTTAGGGTCTTTCCCACATAGTTATGTACATGATATATTACAAAGTTCATGTTCCTTCATGCATATTTTGATAAGACACTAATCATCCATTTGATATTGAGTTTAATGTCCTTGTTATGATTATGTATCTTGCTTATTATGACATATGACTTCCTTGTTGCATTGCATCCCACATACTTAGTACATTCCATAGTACTAATGTATATTGTGCCTATATGATGTTACCATATAGGGCTCAGAGATCATCCTCCTCCTCGCACTAACGGTTGATTATTGAATTGAAGACTTTGCTCCGTCGGTGAGTCCTCTAGTTTTGAGGACAATAGCCCTTTTATCAACCTTTTTGTTTATGGCTATGACACTTTTATTTCACTTATATACATTTGAGAATGAGCTTGGGATATATCTAAGCCTTCTTCCCTAACTATGTTTAGAACTATTGTTGGATACTTGATTATGTATGTATTGGTTATGACTCTATCACTTTCATTATATGGATTGTCCTTTATTCCTTATCCCTTAGTTTCTGCTTATTTTGACGTATTTATCGATGTTGTGCTTATTGTATGCTATAGGGCTTTTTTGAGTTGCCTTCAGTTCCTTATTCTCTATGTCATGTCTAGGTCCTAGGGTTGAATCATGACCAGTTTGGTATCAGAGCACTAAGTTTGTAAAATGATTCTCGAAAATCCATTATACCGTGTTGAATAGAGTCTTGTTTATGATTGTGAAATGCGCCACAACTAGGAATAGGAGGCTATAAGGCATTTAGGAAATGACTCACTTCTTTCTTTCTCTTTATCATGCCTTAGAACTTGACCTATGATTTCCTACTTCTAATGACTTGTTCTTTACATTTCTAGATAATGCCACCAAGAAGAGTGCCACCAGCAAGGGCCCTATCCCCGATGAGGTCCAAGTTCCCCTGGTCTGATAAGCTCCCCATGAAGAAAGGGTCACTCATGTTGAGTACCGAAATGTTATCACTTTGTTGGCATAAGATATGGCCAACCAAGTCAATTAAGAGGCCTAAGCTTCTCATTCTCCTAGTCTAGCTTCAAGGTTAAGAGACTTCACTAGGATGAACCCTTTGGAGTTTCATAGCTCCAAGGTGGAGGAAGGTCCCCAAGAATTCATTAATGAGGTCTATGAAGTCTTGGAAATTACGAGGGTGAGCTTAGAGGAGAAAGCCAAGCTAGAGGCCTACCAACTCAAAGGTCTTGTACAAATATGGTTTACCCAATGAAAGATGGAGAGGGTGGATGATGATCCTATTCCGTAGGAGGAATTCAAAGCTGCCTTCCTTGACCCTTTCTTCCCTATTAAGTTAATAAAGCCAAGATGATGGAATTTATAAATCTCAAAAAAGGTTTCATGAGTGTGAGGAAGTATTCCCTCAAGATCAATAACCTCTCAAAGTATGCTCCTACCTTGGTTGCCAATCTTCCGGTAAGGATGAATAAGTTTATATCCGGGGGTGTCCAATTTGATCAATGAAGAATGCTGCACCTCCATGATTGTAAGGGAAATGGATCTATCTCAGTTCATGACTTATGCTAAGCATATTGAGGGAGATAAGCTTAGGAAGAGGAAGATAGGGAGTCTAAAAGGGCTCGTTTTGAAGGTTTATTCCAAGATACCAATAGTGGTGAAAGTGGTCGCTTTCAACAAGGCCAAGGGTCATCCAATGCTTCAAATTAATGATTATAGGCTACCAAACCTAAGGTTCAAAATGGTGGTAGTAGTGGTGAATCAACCTTCCCTAGGTTTCCAAAGCGTGGGAAGAATCATGGTGGCAAATGCTTGAGGGATACAGATGGATGATATTAGTGTGGCAAGCTGGGCCAGAAACTTACTGATTGTCCATGTCATGACCCAAGCCTAGGACCTATTCATAACATGATGAATAAGATACCCGTAGGTACCTCATCCAAGTAATCTTAGCATATCAAGCATTAGTAGGCAAATATATACATAATGCAGAAGTAAAATGGAAAGAGGACTAAGGGAAATCATTTGAGTTATAAATAAACCTCCCAAATGTATATCATTGTCCAAATCATACCATCTAAACATCAGGAACTGATGCATAGTTTGGTTTCCTTCAAATAAAAAAGTCTTTAAATTAAATTTGAAAGTAAAAGCCTCTAGTTCTTAAAAAATATAGATCATGTGAATCATATAAAAAGCATGAAGGAAAATAGGCGGAGACCTAAACTGAGGGCTCACCACAAACACTAGTCTTGAACATTGATAACTATCCATAGTTGGAGGAGGAGGAGCACCGGTCCCTATATGGTAATATCATGTAGGCAAAATATACGTTAGTACATCGGAATATACTAAGTATGTGAGAAGCAAAATGCAAACAAGAAATCGTAATGCCATCATTCATAATTTAAAAGACCCTCATGCAAGAAATGGTAGAGTCAACAAATATATGAACTTAAGAATGCATAAGGAATAACGTTTAATATGGAGTAAATTTAATTCAACATATGAAACACATGTGATGATAAGATGAAGACATCAAATCTCATATTTTATGGGAATGGACCATAACCGATATATAAAATCATGTGAGCGACTACATAAAATCCAACATAACCCTTTACATTGGCATAGGGAGTCCACTTTTCAGGTGGAACTCTGTCATGTAGCATGCATCATCATATTACATAAATGGCCAACATGGATCCATTAGCTAGCCTACAAGTGCTCTTATGGTGGAACTTACTTAATGGGAAAATGGGTTGCTTCTAGGGTTCCCTTACAAAACCCTACCTCAAAGCCTCATTCAGTGCTAAGTCATCCCACGAAATACTTTAAAACATATACTTAGTCAAGTAGTGACACTTAGAATCATAAGGAGTAATTTCAAAAAGTAGCTCAAAAACGTAGGAACTACCAAGTGAGAATTGTCCTTTCACTTTGAGGACCATCATAACATCATTAAGTCATCATTTATATGCTTATATCCTTGACAAAAACATTAACTTAAAAACCTTTATTTATGTTCTCATTCACCATCATCATATCATGCAAAAAGTTTCTTAAACTTATTGGACTAGTATATTGTTTAGAAAACTTTAAAAAATCAAGAGAGTAATGCATGAATCATGGAAAGATATGCATCCTTAAATCATATGCTAATAGCCCACACTTCAAAATTTGAACCCTAATAATTGGGTTCATTGCCATTAACTCAAAACCCATTGAAATACATTGTAAAAAATTCAATGGTAACATTGGAAACAAAATACATAACAATACGTAATGAAATCATCATTCAAATCATTAGCATGCTTGGTAGTAATTTAAGAAACTTAAAGAAAAGGTAAAATAATTTGATGAAGGACTTTGTGGGTAAATTAACTCACATACCTTGATTGAAACCTAGGAAGAAAGTACTTGAAGTTATGAGGAAGACCCTTGAAACCCTAGCTTTTTTGCTTTGCTTCCTTAAGAGAATAATGCCTTAGAATATTTTAGTAGATGGGAGAATGAAAGGCATAGGGAATCCTTAGGGGTTTTAGGTCTGACTAGGGACTTATGAAATCCTAAAAATGACATAGTTTAGGTCTAGGATACACATAAAGGACAAAAATTCTTGTTATTAAAACTGTCGGGCTCGAACCAGAAGACCCCAATTAAGGGTCATGAACAGAACCACGAGTTATGTTTCAAGTCATCTTGTTCTTGTCACGCCCCAAATCCCATTAAGGCGGACCGACACCCGTTGCCGATAAGGCTCGGGAGAACCAACCTATATCTATACGTTACCTATACTTACAAGGAACAAATCAGATAAGGGTCGAGACAAGCCCCGCCTTGACCAATTATACAATACACAATACAACTCTAGACACACAAAGCTCCGAAGTAACCAGAATCTTGGTATTAGTTGCTGGATGTCCTATACTCTTACTGAGGAGATCTATTAGCACCTGTACCTGTAGCATGAAATGCAGGTCCCCCAAAAGGGACGTCAGTACAAAATATTGTATTGAGTATGTAAGGCAGGAAATACTGTATATGAGATAACAACTCAAATGAAATAATGCATTGGTATAGGATAAGAGACCACCTTTTGTTATATT
>DF360470.1:51414-61709 GCA_000787875.1 Solanum virginianum | reverse complement strand
ATCCTACCCATATGATTTGTGTGTCGGAGATATGTCGGGATTTGAACTATCCGATGTTATGCTGTGGTATGGCGCGTGGTTGGAGGTCGCCATCATTCCGGTCCGTTTGGCATCCTTTTGATATATTTTGGGAAACCTTTCAAATATTTCTGTGGCATTTTTTAAAAAAATAAGTTAAAACTCCTATTTGATGCTTGCACGAAAATAAAAATCCTATATCTATGTTCACTTTGCTATTCTGATAACTATTTGTACTTCCTGCTTTACATATTTGGTATGTCTTTCGTACTGACCCCCTTTCTTCGGGGGCTGCGTTTCATGCCTGCAGGTTCAGACGTACAGGGTAGCAGGCCTCTAGAGTAGGATTTTGATTTGTTGTCTGAAGTGCTCCCTTGCTCCGGAGCTATATTTTGGTATATTTACTTGTTACTACTTTGTACTGCTTTCACTTTTGGATATGACGGGTTCCCTGTTCTGTCGTTTGACTCTGTTTATCTGTATTAGATGTCTGTGGATATATTGTGAGTGTGGGTCCTATTAGTTAGCTTGTGTATCATGTATATATGGTGTGTATGTATTGACTTAGCCACCTGTCTGGAACATTTTGTACATATGTTGTGTTTGTTAGGCGGCAGGACCGCAGCGGTGACCTTGTCGGCCCGCCTATATATATGCATCTATGTTTTTGTTACATCTGTTGGTTCGTTGTGATCTTTCTATTTCAGGTGGCTAGTCAGTAAAATAGAGGAACCTCTGCCGAAATTTTCTAAAATGAATAGTAACTTATGTTGGAGTCTGATTTGGTAATGTGATTTGGGCGCCCCAAACGGGTGTCAGTCACGGCCCATTGGTTGGGTTGTGACATGGTCCACCACAATAAAGGAAATAAACATACGGTAACGACAGGAATATCATACGCACCCACAATAAATAGGCCAAACAAGGTCCCAATATGCCAGAAATCAAGTAATAATGTGGGAAAAATCAACAAGTCGACCTCCTATAATCATGTCACATCAATATCAGACAACATACACCATAGGCATCAATCAGATTAGAATATGTACCTGCTCCTGGCATCAGCCCAAATATGGCCCTTACACTGCCTCCTTAAGGCCCAACAGTACCAATATATACATATATATGCATCGAGACATAGTAATTGCAGCCAACCAAGCAAATTACACATCATGATCAGGACACTACACACTTCGGGAGCTACTAGAATTTCACACACATTTAAGGTTAACATGCATGTAATCCTACTCAATTTGAGGTTTAGGAAAATCCTAGCCTATCTTGAGAATGTCGCCGCCACTCCGAGTCAGTCCAGCCATGCTTTTCCTTTTTTGGCAATCTCTCGAAGTCGCTCAGCTGAGATAATTCCATAGTGTCAACATAATCAGTTTGGCGATATTGTCTTGAGAAACGAGCATAATTAGGTAAAATGGGAAAAGTGGGCCCCACACCCAAAAACTCGAATAAACATTCCAACAATGACCCCCACGATGCCCCAAGCCTACAGTAAAACATTTAGCCCAAAATGAGCCCCAAAAGATTGAGAAAAGGTCTAAGAATGGAGTTGGGAGCTCTACTAGGAAAATCATTCTTTTAAAAACTTTCTCAGTCAAAATTTTTAAAAATCGAAAAAAATCAACGGGCCCCATGTATCGAATGAAGGGTTGTCCTAGACCAAAATTGATTTTTTAGAGCTAACTATGCTATCCAAAGTCTCATCCAGGGCATGATTCCCGAGAGCATTAATTGGGTTAACTATTAACCAGTTCCGACGGTCAAATTTGTAATCCATGATATAATTGCACTGGACATGCTCCTAGCCTAATTCGACCATTCCGGAGCTAATGGAATCGTCAGAATTTCATTCCAGAGTCATTTACTAGGATTTATCCAAAAATTTATTTTATGAGTTAACTTTTCGATTAACTCGAAAGTTCACATAACACTCAAATAACACAACCAATAGTCATTCCAACCATCCCAACAAATCACAATAGAGCTAAGGTAACTATACCAAAGCTCAAAATAGTAGAAAAATACAGAAATGACCTACAGGATCATTATATTGAGAAAAACTGAAAACAGAGTCGCCACTTAATTTTCAAAGAAATTAAGAAAACTTTTAAAAAAGATTTTAAGACCGTAATAGAAAAAGTCTTAAAAATTTAGAGAAATGGGTAAGGGTTCAATTTCCACTTTTGAGAAGAAATTAATCACTTAAAAATGGCCAACTTGTGATTGACCGACAATTAAAATATTTGACTAACTTTTAAAAAATTAATTTAAAATGGAACTTAAAAAAAACTTAAATAAAGTATTTAAGTTAAAAAAATGACTACGTATATAAAGGGGGGAAATATTTCAAGGAAAAAGCACTCGAACTATTTAAATGACAACCCTTCAAAAGATTACTTGAGATAGAGGAAGAAACTCATTTTGTTTTGCTAAAATGATTTCAACACTAAAATGTCATGAAAATAATTGAAATAAATAATTAACTCAAATGGTTTCACATTTGGGGGATTTAATTAGATCAAAAATAAAATAATAAAAGAGTTAATGTTAGAGTCAACGTAAACAAATATAATAAAACAAAAAAATAAAATAGACTAAAGAAGAGAAGAACTTGGCTTGGTAGGCCCAACACTCCACCTGTCCTAATTTTCTAAAATTTGGGCCTGCCTAGCCCATTAATCTTTCCTGTTATTGCTGCTCAAAAATGGGCTTTCTTGGCCCCATTTACTGCTATTGTATTTCCCTGTAACATTTGAGCTTATGGCTCATTTAGCTACTGTATATATCCATTGTTATTAATGTATACAGGTGCATACAAGCTTCCTTTGCCCTAAAAAAGGATCTAGACAATACCTCCTTTGGCTTGTGTCCACTTCCTAGCACCAAAGCAACCCAGAAAAAAAGGATTTGGCCTTCATGGCCCAATGAGAGTGCAAATGAGGCGGAAGAGCCCATTTGGAACTCCGAAAAGATTTCACATGCAATAAAAGAAGTAAAAATGCATAAATAAAAACCTCAAACACAATAAGATATGGTAAAGTTAAATGCATAGATATAAAGTATTTCGTATGTCATAGACCAGTGACCCCTTTTACCAAAACACCCAATACATCTATGATAAAACCCACAAATACACGACAAGACAATTTAATAGGTTAAATAAAGCAAAGTATACATAATCAACTCAAGATCATACTTTCATTGATTTATTATGGGGAGAGGAGATAGAGAAAATAATACAAACTCAATGCTAAATACCAAGTGGAAAGAATGTACATTATAGCTCATTCAAAAGTATTACCAGAAAGCAAAAATATGTTTAGAATTAGTAGCATATTTGAGAAATACATAGTAACCTAAAAGCACATTTTGATTTAAATGCAACATGCAATTGAGAGAAGACTTTAAACAAAAGAAAATGTTTTATGGGAACTGCAATAGAGTTAAAACAAGAATAAAAATTAAACAAACAAGAACAAAACTGAGTTAATACTGGATTAAAATAGCCCGTATATAGTCTATTTGCAATAACAATGTGTGAGTTATTACTCGCTAGCTTGGGACAAATTTGGATTGGAACAGAGAACAAAATGAACATAATCACAAATGTTCGAACCAAAGGCTTCAGGAAAAAAGCATCACAAACATGTACTAAATGTGACGATATTAGGGTAGTGAGAGATGTTCATACTCTCCTGACACCAGAATAAATAGAAATGAAGCTAAACTTCATTAAATGCACTAGTTTAAACAACTTTAAACCAAACTTACAACATACTTTGTGTTGGGTATGACAAACCCATCACACATGGAATGGAGAAGAATAAATGTACCAATTCATAAGTGTTCACCCAAGTCTATTAGTATGAGGCCTTTTGTTACCTCAGAAGGATGTAAAACCCGAAAGTAAAAAGAAAACCAAATTTAATATAGAAAAATCCTTCAAATCGAAAGTAACAGCCACATGATCACTGAGATCTAAATTGCTCCACTATAAGAATAAGAGTGACAAATATTCTCCTAAATGGCTGCAGAACAATTACCAAGTAAGGAGGAGCAATGACTATACCAACAAAAAGAAGAAGAAAGAAAAATATCCAAATCAGAGCTACTGTTTGGGACCCAAAATTGGATTTACCAAAATCCGAATTCAATCTCTATCATTAAAATCAAAGACCAAGATGTTAGGAACACTCGATCAAACTTTAGGGTCGATCCAATGGTTAATAAATCAGGAAACACAATTTGAAGGCTGCTGGTAGGAGAGGAAAAACTGCTGCAGGAAACACCCTTTTCGTCTCTTGTTGAAAGCTCTCTCAAAGCTCTCTCTTCTATGATGAATATCTCTCAAAGATGAATAATAGTGAGCAATTTGGATCTCTGTGATCCTGTGGTCATTATCTTTGATTTGAAGGGTTTTTCAACATTAAATTTGGTTTTATTTATTTTCTCTACTTTCAGATTTTCCATCCTTCCATCGTAACCAGTGGTATCAGTGCTTGGTTGTCTAATCAAGAATAATATGATGAAGGGAAATATGAGCGAGATGGTGTGTATAAATAGGATTACTACAACATATGGAAAAACAAAATGAAAGATCTACTGTTCGTGAAGAAGATGCATCTTCCCATTTTTGCTGCTCATAAACTTGAGGACATGACTAATGAGAATTGAAATTTTGAGCACCAACAAGTATATGGATATATAAGATACTAGGTTGAAAATAATGTTTGCAATCATATTGTGAATGAGACATATGCTAGAACATTGTGAGAAAAGCTGGAGACGCTTTACGCTTCAAAAATGGGCAACAACAAATTATTTTTGCTAAAATAATTGATGACCTTTAAATGTAAGGAGGATAGTCCTATTCTTGATCAAATAAATGATTTTCAAGGTGTTCTTGATCAGCAGTCAGGAATGAGTGTCAACTCTAACGATGAAATATAAGGACTTTGGCTTCTTAATACTCTACCAAATTCTTGGAAAACTCTTTGAGTTTTTTTAACAAATTCTTCTCCTGGTGGTAAGGTGACTATGGAATATGCAAAAAGTGGTGTGTTGAATGAAGAAGTCAGAAGAAGATCTCAAGGGACATCCTCACAGTCGGACATTCTCTTCGCAGAAGATCACGGGAGAGGTAAAACAAGACATTCGAGAAGTAGAGATAAAAGTAGAAACAAGTCAAGATCCAAGTATCAAAATCATATGTGTTATCACTGTGAAAGAAAGGACATATTAAAAGGTTTTGCAATAAGTTAAAGAAAGGCCTTGGAGAAGAGAAAAAAGAATAATAATGGAGACAATGTTATTGTTGTTGTTCGAGATGACCTTCTCTTCGCTTGTGATAAAAACATCATCTATTTTGTATCTCAAGATACTAGTTAGATAGTAGATTCTCGAGCTACTTCACATGTCACACCAAGGAGAGGCTTCTTTTCATCTTATACTCCTTGTAATTCTAGCATGTTAAAGATAGGTAATGCTGGCGAGGTCAAGGTATTTAGTGTTGGCGTAGTTTGTTTGAAGACCAATACTGGTACAACATTAGTCCTTCAAAATATCAAGTATGCTCTAGATATTTCTTTGATTTTGATATCTGTAGGACAACTAGATAAGAATGGTTATCGAAATGACTTGTTCAATGGATGATGAAAGCTCACCAAAGGCTCACTGGTTGTGGCTCAAGTAAGAAAATATTCAAATTTATTTTGTCAGAAATTCAGGCCAAAGAGAGATTTGTTGGGTATTTGTCCTGAATTTCTTATAATATTTGGAGTTTTCCTTTTAGGAAAAGGAAAACATAATTTCTCCATATCTTGCGAATCCTTTTTCTAGTAGGAAAAAGTTTATGATTCTATAAATAGAGGCTCATTCCTTCTAACTCGGTAGTATGCACAATGTAGCCATAAAGGCTTGAGAGTTGTGTGTAGGGGGAGAAATTGTGAGACACAAGTGTGTGTGAATCTCTTTGTATTCTGAGTGAATTGGGTGAGGCTATTTCTCTTGGTGTTGTATACTTTAATTTATATAGTGGATTGCTCATCTCCTCTTGTAGATGTAGATCGGTTGACCGAGCCACGTTAAATATTTGCATCTTTTTATCATATGTTTCTCGTTTATCTTCATAGTCATGGTTTTCGCATAACACTTGATTCCTGTCGGTCCTAACACTTTGGAATAAACAAGACAAAACTTACCAAATCAGTGATAACTAAAGCATATTCAAGCTGACTCCTAGATCCAACTACCCATTTAGAATAAAAATTAACTAAACTTATACGAGATGAACAACATAATTATATCAACGCAACAACATCTAACTTCAGCGACGACGCTAAAAAATAAGAAACAAAATCATGCTTTCTTTGCTTAGTAATTCCTAATACAATAGGAATAGTCCTATCTTTCCGGCATATGAAAATAGAAAGGGTCAACAAAGAGATCCTAATGAAAACTAAAGACATTAAAGACCATCATGGAACATTCAAATGATTGAAGAAAAGGAATCCTTGAGATAAAGACTCAAATGACTTGTGAATTCAAATGCTGGGAAGACAAAGCAAGCAAAACGATTAAATTTAAACCTAAACTGAAGTATACTAACAGGTTTGTAGGTTCAAATAACATTTTTGAAACAAGAAAATACTAAGAAAACCACTACTTTTCGAAGGTAATAGCCCTTACATAACGAATCTAATTCAAGATGGAATGAACAAACATGATGAATTTACACCAATATAATACCAAAACATACATAACACCATAATTAAAAACCTAAACTTAACCTAAACAAAATCACATCAAATAACCTTCATACTTCGCACAAAAGGATGCATTTGGTTCTTTAAAATAATAGTAGACAAGAGGAACATGGGAGGAAGCAACCAGTAACTCTAAACAAAAATTGAGTTTAAATGATTTGGCAAATAAAGATATGCTTCAATCCAGAAGCTACGCAGGAACAGTAGAAGAACATATTAAGAATCATACCAGGAACCCCAAAAGATAGTAGGCAAGAACATCACATAAACTCCATGCTCAACTGAAATAAAATGATAGACTCTCGAAATAAAAATACTAATGAAGAAGATTATAGCTAAATCAATAATATTTGTAACTGAAATAGATGATGAACAAAAATATAATTTACCTTTTTTGGGGTAGCGAACTAAAATGATGAGCTCGAGAAGCGACTTCCTATCTCGTTATCTCAAGAGACCAAACCACAGAGCCTTTGTTGTGAAACCAAATAAAAAATTCTTTTGAAAATTTGAAACTCAATAGACTCTAAAAAAGTGTTTTCAGAACCCAAAGACCAACCCTTTTCTAGTCACACAAGGGTGTATTTATAAGAAACTTTTGTGCTTTTTAGGGGGAAAAATTGTGGAATCCTCAAGGAATATTATCAATTTGAATCTAAGCCTTCTAACAGCTGAAAATCAACATAAATTAGGATGAATTGATCTCGTCCGTCCGCCTCAAGGGCAAGGATGGATGAGGAAGGGGATTGCGACACTTGGATCGTTTGAGGACGAGGGGCCATAGGGGTATGGGTGTCATTTGCTTTTTCTGCTTCACTATGTGCAGTTTACATTTGAGGAAGGAGACGTTGGTGCTGTTACTCATTGTTTGAAGGAGAAGAAAGATGTGTTGTGCGTGTGAGAGAAAGAAAGAGGAAAGAAAAGATTTTGAGGGACACATTAGGAACGTTTGGGGTATGTAAGTATGTATAATGTATGTAAATGTGTATAGGTGTGGCTGAATTAAGAGAAAATTGGGTCAGGTTATGGATTGGGCTGCCAGAAATAGTTCAAAATTAGACCATTTTCGGATCTAAAAAAAGGAGTTCTAGGGATGGGGAATTAGATTTAAAAATAGGCTATATGAATTGCAAATTAGCCATTTTAAGCTTGATTCGTAGCCAAATTGAATTAAAATGGTGAATTTGACTAAAAATACTAAAATTTATTAATTAATTAACAAGCTTCTTGATTTTGACAAAAAAATAATAATTAACTTAGTTATAAACTAACTGATTTGAAATATAAACTATAATTGAAATAAATTAACAAAATATTCAATTAGAAGAATCTTTGATCATAAAAGGTAATAATCAAATATGCAATTTGACGAAATGACAAAATTATTAGCAAATTACAAAACTCAGAAAATTTTATTAAAATCACTTGAAAATATTTTGAATTTCGTAAAAGCTAATTATTTCAAATTATTCGAAATTGAAGAAGCTCGATAATTAATTTATATTGTGGAGGGTAAAAATTGGATGTCAATAATAATTACTAAAAGATTATTAAAATAATTATTTAATTTTATTTGTTTAGTTAAAGAAGTGACTTAATTTTATATTTATATTTATTTTATCCTAATTCTAATATTTACATAATTTAAAATAATTGATTATGATGATATAATAAAATCATAACTGAAGTAGCTAAAACAATGATTTTTTAGGGGTAATATTATAAGATTATAGTTGAAGCAGTTGAAGCAATATAATGAAGCAATCAAAGTAGACACGTCAACGTACAACTGCCTTAAAGTGAAGCAGATAACTCTCCGTCGATGTGCCTGTGTAACACCCCAAACACACACTACAAGTATTTGCACTACACACATGAAACATGATATGGATTTTCAAATTAGTGCCAATTTTAAAAGTGTGTGCATCTCGCGTTAAAGGGCGTCATGTGTATCTAAAGTTTAAGGAAATTGCGTGTATACATGTTTTGCATTGGGTTAAGGGGACTAAGACCCTAAACAATGGAAAACAATTAAGGTGGTTGTAGGACTTAGGAAGCTAGCAGGTGAGTCAGCTACTTGCTTAGCTTGAATTTGCGAGTTAAACGGAGACGAGACTCGACGTCAAATTGTCCAATTCTGATTATGAATTAAGTTCGAGTTAAGGAGGTATATTTAGCCCATGTTCTAGTACTATAGGTGGTTTTTGTTGGTTTTCCAAGCAATTTTAAGAGACCTTAAGGCTTCTTTGGCAAATCTTACATGTGATGGGAAAGGTAAGTAGGTTTACGTATGTGTTTGGTATGGTTTCCCTATGAAAAACAAGAGAGTATGTTGGTTGTATTGAAACTGAAATTTCTGGACAGAATGTGTTGTTGATGTTGCTATGTGCTTTTCTTGTTAAATTAAGAGTTGATTCTCTTCTTGGTTTGCTGTACTATGAATTATTACTTATGTACTTAACAATGATTGAGTTGGTAATGGTATAGTCAGGTTGTTTTACTGATTTCACAATCCGCAATAGTAAGGTCTTATGTGTTGTCGCAATTGTGTTCTTGCTCGGAACTTGCGGGCTGATGTATATATAGTTATTGCTCCACATTTTTCAACTTGTGGACTGATGTATATAGGGCTGTTACTCCACGTTTGTCACTGCTGATTTGGTACTTTGCTAAGACTGTTTGAAGGCTGGTATTGTGTGTAAATGTGTGAAGAACAGTTTGGTTTAAGTTGGGATAGGTTTGGGATTACCAACGTCGAAAGATAGCAAAAAGATGTAATGTTATGCTGTCTGTTTGTTTGTTGCGTAGAATTGTCGTGTGCCATATTTTTTGGACTGTTATGAGGCTGGTGTGATGCTAAGATAGGTTGTACATAATGTGTAGATATTAATGTCCATTAGAAAATACAATTAAAGGCAAGATAGTGGGTAAGTACGCTCGAGTTTGTAGTTGCACGCTTGCTGCCCGGGTGTTATTTCTATGTGAAGTTGGGTTTTCAAGATGTGTCTATTGGCTTCTAATGCTAGTTTTATTACTTACCATGTTTTAGCTGAACATTTTGAGGAAGGGAAGGTTATCCCAAGGTAATAGCGAGGTTGTACAGCAAGGTATGTAAGGCTATTTGATTTCCGTATTACTTACCATGTTGTAACTAAATATTTTGAGGAAGGGAAGGTTATCCCAAGGTAATAGCGAGGTTGTACAGCGAGGTATGTAAGGCTATTTGATTTCCTATCATTTGGCATGAAACATAGATTCCTTATTGGTACATAAAGGCACTTACCAACTTCGATACAATTAGTAACCGTATCTCACTCTTTTATGTGTTTATATGCCGTCATACATAGTCACTTTCAAAGCTACACACATACCTAGTTACCTTTAAGTCTATATACATACATGAATACCAAGTTACATGGGTTCTTGTTGCCAAATAAAGTCCATAAGTTATGTCATCTCATATGCATTTCATTATTTGTTTAACGTACTCCTTTCATT